>JAOXJP010039876.1:0-16444 GCA_025762735.1 Platanus orientalis
CTCTTTTCTAGCCATCTTGGATTTTTGCTAGGATGCTACTCTGGTTGTCAAGCCTTATGTGAGTAACCTAGGCTTTAATACCAATTAAAATGTCTATAAAGTTATCCTAGAGGGAGGCGAATAAGATATCAAAATTATTCTACCATTTCTTGCCAATGTTGGGATTGATTTTAATCTTCTTAAAATGAGTTCAAGTGTGTGTGTGTGCAACAAGGTGCTTACTCAAGTATTTAAACAAACATGTAATGAGTAATAAGAGATATGGACACAAATAGAGAGAAACAAACAATCACACACTCAATCCACAACACAAGATTTATAGTGGTTCAGCACTAAGGCCTTTGTACACTCATTTAAAGCTCAATACTGAGCTTAGATATATTTCATTTAAATTGTCATATACAACCTAAGTCAACATACAAAACCTAACTACTTGCTCACAAGTAAGCTACACAACAACACTTGGTGTCTCCGGTGAGTGTGCACTACTTTCATGTCTCTGGCGGAGGTAGTAAAGCTTTTGGTGTCTTCGGCGAAAGCAAAACAATAGAGAATGAATGAATATGCATATGAATGCAAAGTGAATAGCAAATATTACCACTAAGTTGGTTGATGTTAATATTCTTATCATATGTGGGAGTACTCCTTGTTGAACTGATTTGCCTTATACATTCACTTCTTCAAGCTATGACACTAAAGCTCCTTGAACTAGACCAACCACAAAGGGGTTTCCATAAGGGATAATCCAAACCACACCTCTCAAGTAGATGCAGCTAAATAGAGCTGAGAGGGAACCAAAAGAGATTTTCTTGAGAAACTTTCAAGCTTGGAACTCAAGCAATGGATGAAGAGGGTTTATTACCCTTAAAAGCTTTTTTTAGTAAAGCAAATAATACTCTCTTAAATGCTTGAAAATTGTATCTTGCCTTAAAGAAAAACTCTCATTTTATAGAGGACAAAAAATGCTCACAATTCTTGGATTGAAATATTTTTTAAACGGGTAAGAGAAAATAACCATTAATTCAAAAACAGGGTTTTGGCGGACTTCCAAAAAACACTCAGCCATGATCGATCATGTGGTCAATTTTTATGACCTTCAAAATATGCTCGGCGTATTACTAGGGTGTGGGCCTTCACTTAAATCACAACCAGTCCATAATTGATCATGGACTTTGTGATCGATCATGGGGTCTTTTAGACCCATGCCCATGATTGATCATGGAGAAGAGGCCTAGTTCTCGAGAGGCCATTTTTCCTGTTTATGATCGATCATGGGTTTTGTGATTGATCACAAATTGTGAAAATTTCATTTCTCACTTTTGTCATCGATCATAAATAGTGAATTTTATCTTTTCACTGTTTTATGATACTTGGGGGGTCTACATCCTTTTGGGGTCTTATTGGGCTATTCAACCATGTGTGGGGACACATCTTGGGTCATACTACATGAATCCTATGAAGTTACTTACATGCCTTTATATTTTTGGATGTTGGGGTCTAGCTTCATTATTGGAGCTTCTTCCACACCTTTGCCTATGGATTGACAAGTGATGACATTGCATCAATAATATCTTAATATAAGTATTCTCAAATTGTTGGTTTTTTTAATGTTTGCCATGTATTGCACTATGTTGGACATTGCCTTTGTAATGAAAATGTTAAGTAAATACGCAAATAATCCCGGTAGTAAACACTGAAGTGCTCTACACATGGTTTTAAGGTACTTGAAAGGTATGATGAACTATGGTAATCATTACAGAAGGTATTCAAGTATGATTAAAGGACACAAGAACACTACTTGGCACTTGGATTTGGATAACACTAAATCTATAGTAAAAACATAGTGATGGTAGAATGAGAATTGGGTTTAAAAGGTTTTGATTGATTAACTGTATTCATAAAAATAAAAATAAAAAACACCTTATTTATAGGTTTATCTTATTTTCTAACAAACATTAGTATGTATGGAATTGCCCAGGGAATATTTCCACTATAAGAGAAATTTTTCCGTGGCATTTTTTAGCATGAACAGAAAACAAGAAAAGAACAAAATTTGCTTGTGGTGCATGATACAAGAAGCCACAGAAAGCTTTGCCACAGCCGAATCTTAGATTTTTGTGCCATATGCTAAATACGCACCTGGCGGCAGTAGCACAGTCTCTGTACGCAGATAATTAGAGACTGAAGAGACGGAGAAAAAAAATCAGAAATCTGAAATCTGAAATGGCTCTCTTGTATCTTCTAAAGCTTCCCGTCTCACGTTCTTATGTCACATTGTTTTTGTTATCCAAATTAAACAGTCGAGGACTTCCTGGTATGTTTTTTTCTTCCTTTTTTTTTTTCCACATAATCCCATCTCGCATCTTTCATTCACTGTTTAGGGTTTTGATGCATGGGTTTAATAAAAGTGACCTTAGATTAGTTCTTTTCTCCATATTTGCTTTCTTTATTAGAAATTTTTTTGACAAATCTATGTCTCTATTTCATCTGCTTATATTTCTCGATAGACTTAATCCATTATTTTGACCCAAGTCACCTTATATTATTAAAAAAAAAAAAAAAAAAGAAGGAAAAAAAAAAAGTTTGCTGAATTATACGTACCCATCTCTCTATTTCTATGCAATAGACTAATTTATTATGTTTTTTTTTTCTTTTTTCTGAGACTGCATATACGGTTTTCCAGCAACAGCGATCAACACCCGTATGCATTCTCCGTTTAGAACCTATGGTGTTGCAAAGTCTGGAAATATGCAACCACATAAGAAGTAAGCTATCTATTATTGCTTATTTCCCCTGCTTTCTCATCATTCGATTGTTGATGCTATATATTCATGTCTCTTAATGCCATCATTATCTTGAATAATGTGGGGTCATTGTTACTACTTTCTTTTTTCCTGTTACATTATGAAAATTTTCAGATGCTTCACATGATCAGCAAATAGTAGTAAGAAAAAATCCACATAAAATGCAGCAAGAATGAATCCACTATTAACATCCTTCTTCTCATAAAAATAACAGCTCAATAACATCAATAGTCCACCCCATGGACATCCCGTAGTGCTATTTTTTTTAAAATATTTTTTATAGAGTTTGGACACTCCTATTCAAACTAGGAATTTAAAGTTGAAAAACTCCCATGAATGCATGGACATCACTAATACTAATGCTAGTTAAAAATGGATCATTTTAAGACAATGCTAATGACTAAAGTCAAACCCAAAGACTGATTTTCAACTCCTAGTTCAACTCAAATTACTAAAAAACTATGTGTTTTTTTTTTTTTGATAGGTAAGTAGGTGAAGAAGGGTTTTGAACCCAAGTCTGTGGTATGACACCCACAGACTTTACCAACTCAAATTACTAAATAACTATGTAATTAATAAAAAGGCTAAAATCTGAATTTAGTCCTAAATAAGCAAGGACTTACAAGATTGGGAGCCCACGCATGTCCCTTGACAGGGAGACAAGTAAAGATTCCAGTCGGAGGGCTGTGGGATTCACTGATCTTTTTGGATGATGGGATTCTGAGGACAGATCTGCACCTGCGTCAAGCAAACATCTAGGTCATCTTTTTTTTTTTTTTTTGTGAGATTTGTTGCGATAATTGAAACTTTTGATACTTGGTTGTATAGTTGGAATGGATGTCTTCTATAAATTGTATTTTGGGCTTTCTCCTTGCTTCTTATTAAATGTAGGAGTCATGACATGGAATGTGGAAATGTGGATATTGCAGGCTGTTGCAAAATGCCTTGATAATTTTGTTATTTTAGGATATTAGAGCTAGACCTGTGGAATGTTGGAAAAGTGAGGACTCTATTTAAACAAACAATGGAATTAGTAGAAGGTTAAAGTTCTCTTGATTTTCATCAAGTTGTCCAAATTTCTCATTTTTCAGTTGATACTAGTAGAAATTAATTTTGTTCATGGCCTTTCCCCAATACCATACTTGTATGATTTTAGAATGCTTTAGCCGAGTTGCCCTAGGTAAGGCATACTGATGCGGACATCTTCCAGAGACTTTTGTATGTACCCATACACAAGAGTGTCATATTCAAACCAAAGGAAGGACCTAAGGAATCAAATCAACATGAATAGTGTAAGGTTTTTTTCACGGTCGTTTCCGTTTTAGTTTATTTGGATTTATTTTATTTGAGGGTTGTTTCCAGAAGAAAAGACATGTGACTTAATTTAGATTTTATGTAATAAGGCATTAAATGCCAGGGGTTTAGATGCAATTAGAAATTTTAATTAAAAGTCTTTTAAAAATAGGAGTCTTGTCTTTTAAGAAGTTGGTTTAGAATAGGAATCTTAATGAATTAAGGAGTCTTGTGAGTCAAATTTATAAATATAAGAGATGTTAGGATGTTTCAGTTTTGAGATTGAAATAAAAAAGTGTGTTTTAAGTCCCATGGTGGGCATGTATCTCTTTCTTGGGTTGTAGCTGTGGGCTCTCCAATCTCTCTCCCATCTCATCTTTCCACGAGTAAGTGGTTCTTTTTCTTCTCTCTTTAATCAACATCTCTCTCTCCCTTTCTTTCTTTGTTGTTTCTTGAATATTTATTTTTCTTGCTGAATTCTTTATTTATTGGTTGATTATTGTTTTTTTAATTAAAGAACTTACTAAGAATCAATATTAGATTCTTGGAACCCCAAAACAAGGTTTAAAGTATTGATATTACATCATTTATCGCTGCTTGGGGAGACAGAAACGTCTCACGTATCGCAACTTATCATGGTGAGATGGCGTAAGAAACCAAAATACGGTGAGAAATGGGGGAAACTCTAATCAAATGAAGGATTTTTGTTATAAAACTTTAGGATTTGATAGAATAAACACTAATACACACTTAAGAATCATTATATATAGAAAACAACTATCTATACTGGTTGTAGAACCATCACCCTCATGACATACATTATCTCCTTTGGAATCTATGGAAATACTATGTAAGCCTTGGAATTTTTGGATGAAACTTTAGGAAATGCTATAATAAGCATCATTAAATACTTATAAACCATTACACTTCATTACACACTTGGGTATCAATAGTTGGGAATCGGTATCCTCGTGACACACTTGGGTATCAATAGTTAAGACTTTAAGTGTTAGAGTTTCATAAATAACACTACACATCACACAATAAATCTAGAAATCCACATGCATAAAACATAATCAATGATACAAATTTATAAATCAAACAGTAATGTCATTCTCATTCATTGATAATGCAAAGTATTACAAAAGTACATCTACAACAATGGAACTAGAGAAATATAACACGATAAGATAGAGCATAGTACCAGTGCCAAGACTGCTGCCAACCAAGAACCAGCTCAATCCTCATCAATATAACATAGCAACTAATTAAAAAAATGTTCTACGTGTTTGATGTAATTTTTTTATTTTTTATAAAAAAAAATCTAACCTTTTTAATTAATTTTTTTTATAAAAAATAAAAGAATTAAAAAAAAAACATAGTAGAATTGTTCTAATACACTTCATATATTTTTTCAAAGAAATTGGCATTTTTTGGAAATTTTAAAATATTTTTAAGATTTAAAATTTAAAACTTTTAAACAAATACAAAAAATATTTTATTTTCAGAAATCTACCAAAATGATGTATTATGTGCAAAATGGTATATAGTATGTCATATAAAAAAATTAGACCAAACAATACCCATTTGGTATATATTTTTTTGAATTTTCTTTAATTTTATTTTTGAAGAAAAATAATTTTAATTTCTGAAAATTATTTTTAATTCCATGAATGTGTAGATCTATTATATGCATGACATATAAAAAAATCTAGATGGATTGGAGTAAAAATAGATAACTTATTGGAAGTTCTTGATGAAATTTGGGGTTTCAGCTTCAATCCTTCGATCCGGTTCAAGGGAAGTTTTTCAATTGAAATGGATTCGAGTGGAATCCTAGATTTTGTTTTAATAAGCTAAATCTACAAAGAATCACAAAAAAAAAAGATTTTTGGAGTTTTTTTGTACTTGGCGATAAGCTTGGGAGACGACATGAGAGGTGCCAGGTGCGAGATGCGAGATGCGATGCGGGTCATCTCTCAGGCAATTTAAGGTGAAAACATGCGATGCGTGGGAATTTTCAGGGAGATTTCGATTACCAGGAGGTTTGGTCTCCCCACATTGCGATATGAGTCTGTATCGCGCGATATTTTAAACGATGTCCAAAAAACAACAAACTTTGAAATTGAATATATCATTCAATTTTGATCTAAAATATATGAAATTTGGACCATAGAACCTTCAAGGATGTTAGAACATACTGTAAAATTTTTAGAATTTAGTAGGGGTATTTTGGTACTTTTGTGGGTTTGCTCTATAAATTCTATAGGTTTACTCTTCTGGACCTTTGCCATTATCTTTTCTTTGTGTTTCTTGAATTTGCTCTTCATATTCTACAAGCCATTATCCTACATTAGTTTTGGTATCAAAGCTAAAGGTTACAATTATGTCCCTACTCATTTGTGTTCATGTGGGTCATTGGTAAATCCTTGAATATGGTTGAAGTTAAAACTATGTTTACTCTTCCATCTGGGAAAGTCTTCAAAGTGTTGATCAATGACAAGTACTTTGAAAATTAGATTTCTACAAGCTTGATTGAGAAGATCCTACAAGATGATGTAGATCAACCCTATTGTGTGTATGATGAAGAAGGGTTTATTCTTCCATTCGGACGTGGAGTATATAAAGATAGTGTTGAGTGCAAGATCAGTCCATTGGAAGACCATGTGATCGTGTTTGGAAAGCCATGGATCGCTGAAAGGAGTGTTAGCTACAACCAAGAGACATGTATATTGCAATTCTTCGTGTATTGTGTATGCTATCAGATGAAAACAATGCTTGAACCGTCTACTTCTATTGTGTAACCCATTTTAAATGAAACTACACAAGAAGGAGCTCCCTTCAACTTTCCTGAAGCTTCTAAAGATGATAAGCCAACATTTTTATCAACTGATTCCAAGACTGAAGTCAAGACTAAGCCCAAGTGTAATCATGTTCCAAAGCAACGCTATCTTCCTAGAGGAGCCAAGACTAGAAAAAGACCTAAGAAGGCAGGTTCATAATATTGCGTCATCAACCACACTTGCTAGCTCTATTGTGGACTTCAAAGAAATCTTTCACAAGGATTTGTGATAGAGATTGAAGACTTTTCAATTCAAGGGCGAATTTCTCCCCACCCCGAGAGAATGATGTGCGGACTTCGTAAAGAGACTTTTGTATGTACCTATACACAAGAGGGTCAAATTCAAGCCAAAGGAAGGACCTAAGGATCAAATCAGTAGTAGTTTAGGTGATGCGGACAACATAATGAGACTCATGTATGTACCCTCGCATAAGAGGCTTTAGATTCAAATTGTTTGTTTATGTGGGTTATTTATGTGTTTAGGGGATGTGGAGATAATTTTATGTAATAAGGTTAAAAGCCAAGGGTAATATGGAAAATTGTGTGCTGGTTTACAACTCATTATTTTATCATTTAGTGAGACTCCAAAGTCAACAAAGGGGGCCGGCCTCACACAAGTTGGTAGACAGCCATTTAGTTTCTTAGTCTTTAGTAGTTTAAATTTTATGAAAGTTGTTTATTTAGAAATCTTAGAGATTAGGAAAGTTTGGTTAGCAAGTCTTTTAGGTTTTTAGAAGTTTCTAAATTCAGCAAGTTTCTATTATTTTAAGTTTTGTAAGCCTATTTAAAGGCAACCCCCCCATTGAATGAATAAAGTTGAATTATGAATTAAAGTTTTGATTTGGGTTATCCCAAGTGCATGTTGTATCCCATCCTAACTCCTCCCTCTTCTAGGGTTGAAGTAGGGGTGGGCATGGGCATGGGCATGGGCCGGGCCGGGCCCGAAAAAGCCCAGCTTGAGCTAGGCCCGACAAGGGCCCAAGGCTCGAACTTTTTTTTTAGGGTTGGGATTGGGCTTACTTCCGCCCAACTTGACCCGGCCTGAGGCCCGAACTTATATATAATATGTATTATATATAATATAATAAGTCTTTTAAAATACTTTGCAAAAAAAAAGTCGTTTTAAAATCATTAATATTTTATAGCTTAGTTGGTAAAATAGCTTTTTACAAAAGGTATTGAGTTTGACTCTTAGTGAAATCAATGATTTTTTATAGAAAACAATCCTTGGAATTTAAATATATAGTTTTTTTAAGCTTTTAAAAACTAATAAAATTTTATAGCCCAATTGGTTAGAGCATTACTTATTACATGATAGGTCTTGAGTTCAAACCTAAATCTCATAATTAATATTTTTTGAAATTCATGGGCCAGCCCGAGGCCCAGTCCAAGCCCAATCACTTAACTAGGGCCAGGCTTGGGCATTAATTTTTAAAAAGTTTGGGCCCAAGCGCAGGCCTGAACCTACATTATAATTATAGGGCCAAGCCCAGGCCTACCATGGCCCAGCCTGAGCTTGGCCCATGCCCACCCCTAGGTTGAAGCCTTGGCTTCCCTTCTATCCCTTCTTCTTCTATTTCTATTATCATCTTCTTCTGCCTTCTCTTTGCTTCTTCCTGTTCCTTCCATCATCTCACATCATCAAAATTACATATACAAGCTGCTGGAATCCCAAGAATCTGCAGAACAAGTTCTACATAAAGCTGAGTATTCTAGGTTATACTTTCTATAGAAATCATCTCTCTAAAAGTAATGATGCAGCTGCCATCCACTGGTTAGACACTAAGTTTCCCATGTGGAGACCCAAGATTAAGACCCGCGAGAAGGTTTTGAAAAGTCCCAATAGGCCCTCATTGTTGATTTTATTTTACTAATTTCTAGGGATGTTTTTTTTTCAGAGTTTTTTGTTTTATAGGGTAATTTTGTAATAAGGCCTATAGTCATGGGTTTAAATGCAATAAGTATTAGATTTAGTGGTTATTTTGCAATACTTAAAAAGTTTTTTTAGATGTGCTGCATGGCAGCTACTTAAAATTATGTTTTTTTTTTTTTAAATTAGAAAGTAGGGGAATTAATATTTATGAGGATTTTAGGTTGTAATCGATAGTTTTTGGAGATTTGAATGAAAGTGGTGTTATTTTGGAGGTCTCACGAGTGAAACCTGTAAGTCCTCTCTCTCTCTCTCTCTCTTCTTCTATTCTTCCTTCGTGAAAGCATCTTCTTCCCTCTCATGATCTTTCTTATCATCTCCTTCCCTTCTTTCTTTGTTCTTGCTTCTTTCTTTTCTCTTTTCTTGTTTTAATCTTAAGGATTCTTGCTTTTTTTTTTTTTTTCTGCAAATAATTTTCTGTAGAAGATTTGAATCAAGAATCACCAAGAATTCCATTCCCACGACCCTAAACCTTTCTCTCTTCCCTCTTCTAGCCTGCGATAAACCTATTCTGTTCTTTTCTTCTGTTTTCCTCCCAGCCAATCCTAAACTTTTCTCTTATACCCAGCGACAGCCTCTACTCAAAACCTCATTGCTGTTTTTTTTCTCAAAACACAACCAGAACACTATTCAAATCCTCTGTAGAATCTGAAATCAATATTTCACACTGCTGTTCTCATCATCTGACCCTAGGACACTAATTCCAGAGCCTTGCGACTACTCCAGAACCTATAATTTTTGCTGGCCTAATTCCAAAACCCAGAATCTCCTTAAAATTATCCCCGTGATACCTACAGATGACCCTATTCAACAGCTTGTCCAGCCTTTAATTCAATCCTGTCGCGGCATTAGTCCTCATAACTGAGTCACTTTCAGCTCAACTTCAGTCCCCAAACATAAAGCCAGGTCTGTTCCAGATCTGAACAATTCTGGACTAGGTCTGTCCTTGTTCTCAGCCCATACATAAGCCTTATTGTTCACTGTCAGTACCCCTAAAACTGCCCAGTCTGCTACCATAATTCTACCCAATTAAGCTCATAAATTTAGCCTAAGTTAGCCATTGTTTAGACCCCACAAATCAGCCTTGTTTTGATCACTTTAAGCTCACACATGTCCACTGTATCAGTCTCCCTAATCTGACCTTTTTATCGTCTGCTAACCCACTGTTTGTGTGTGTACACTCTTCACAATCCCAAAACAGCAAAAATTACACATATAAGTTCACACACCAAATCTCCTCCAAATTTGCGTTGTACATCTTGACCCTAAGAATAACCCTGCTGAAAACCAGAATTTTCTGACCTATGGTTAGGGTTATTTTGATAATTTCACACCCTATCCGGAGTTTCCCATAAGTGGTTTCTTTTATCATTCCATCTTTTAAAGTGTGTTTCTTTGTATGGTTTGGGCCCTACACTTGTGGGAAACTACTGCTTTCTTTTAGGCATTCCCACATCAAGCAAATTTTCTATGCTTTTCTTTTTCTATTTTCTTCCCCGACCTTTCCCCCATATTCTCCCTCACACTCCCCTTGATTTCTCTTCGTCCTTGCCATTCTAGAATCAAAGATTCTCTTCATTGGTTATAGGGTTCTTCAGTACAGGACATGCTAGATTGAGTTTTATATAATTTGACAAATCAAATTAACTCAGAATTGCATGAAATTTTAAACCTAAGACCCTTATATAAGTCATAAACTATTTAGAAAGTTTTATAAAATTTTGATGCACGGCCAGGGGTATTTTGGTAATTTTGGGTTGTTGCATGGAAAGTCCAGAATTGCCCTTTAGGGTTTATTCCCTTTTTCTTCTTCTTTACTCTTCTAAATTCTTCTAAATCGTTCCACTTGATTTTATTCTTCTATTCTTAAATTCCCTAAGTTTTTAAAGTACTTGGGTGTGCTCAATTTAATTCTTGCTTGCTTTACATTGTGTTCTTGCTTCCACTACCTCAATTTGGTACTTCTTTGAGTCTCTTGTCATCATCCTACATCAAATTTAGTATCAGAGTTAGGTTCTTCAGCTAGTTTTATCTAGTTGAGTCTCGTGAAGTATCGCTTAGGATTTTGATCACGTGATGGGAAGTATGAATAGAATGGATTTAACAATTGATTCTGTAATGGCCTCTTTGGAGGAATTGACACTTCTCCTTTTGGGGCCCACATTAGCTCAAACAACTCCACCTTTTATTGCCAAAGCCCAACGAGAGGTCGAACAAGTTCAGACTAATATATCTTCTCTAGTTCTAGATCGGAAGTTTGAATCTGAAAGTCAGACTGAAGCTCGGAAAAAGTCCAAGACCAGGAAAATGAAGAGATCAAGGCTGATGGGTTCTTGCGAAAAATCCATACTTGGTCCTCCTTCACCAACTATATTATAGATCATTACAAAGGGTTAGACTTGTCAAATCCTAAAAAGATTCTAGTTCGAGCAAAAGCCTGGAAGCGGACCGGATCAAGAAGCAGGTCCAAGACAAGGAAACCTTCAACTCCAGAAGGTGCATGCAAGTCCTCAATCCTAGGTCCTCCACCACATCGTTCTCCACTTTTGTGAAGCCTGGATCAATTTAACATTGGGAGTTGTGATGGAGAATGGTTGCATCCAAATTCGAGGTTGAACTTCTCCTCACCCTAGGAGAATGATGCGGACAATATAATGAGACTTATATATGTACCCCCAACATAAGAGGGCTAAATTCAAATTGTATGTTTATGTTGGTTATTTAGTTGTTTAAGGGGTATGGAGATAATTTTTTATAATAAGGCTAAAAGCCAATGTCAATGTGAGAAATTTTGTGTGCTGGTTTACAGCTCACTATTTTATCATTTAGTGTGGCTCCAAAGTCAACAAAGGGGGTCTCACACAAGCTGGTAGATTTTCTTAGTCTTTAGTTTTAACACCCCGTAATTGTTTATTTTATTTTAGGTAAGGAAATGAGAGAATGGGAGTGGGATGGTATGTAAATTAGGACCCAAATTTGAGACATAAAGTGATATTCTAAGGTTTAGAGACTTAGAAGGTATGGACCAAAAATAGAATCCAAGAAATAAAATTTTCAAAACTGGCCCATTTCGAGCATTGGAAATATTTTGGAGCGCTCAAATTTTTTTGGAGCAGTCAAAATTTTTTGGAGCGGTCCAAAATCATGAATCTGGAAAAAAATAAAGAGACCCAAAAAAATGGAATTGCCCACCATTTGGAGTTGGGATTCGCCTATGACAAAACAAAACCCCTAAATTGCCCAAATTAGATCTAAAAACATTAGAAAAAAAGTTAAGGGAGAGAAAAAAGGGAGAATTGGAAAAGGAGAGATTCCTCTCAATAGAGCAAGGTAAGCTTTCAAATCCTAGATCTAGCTCATTCTAGATAGTATTAGTGGATTTCAATGAAGATTCTTATAGATCTATAGTTTTTTATTGTAAATCTATGTTTGAATTACAAAAAAGAGGAGATACAAGAGAAATCTTAAGGAATTGTGCTTGGGAGCATAGAGAAACAAGAATTTCTATCATGGTAAGTAATTATACACTTTATGCAATTGATTTTCCTCTTAGGATTTTAGATTCATTTGATTTTAGAAAAGTGCATGGAGTGTTTTGGATTTCCATTTGATCCTTAGATCCATTTGATTGCAATCAACTTTTAAATAATTGATCATATTCTTCTTAGAATTAACAAGTAATTATGCTGAGTATGCATGTGTAAATTCCTAGGCTCATTAGATCAATTTATTTGAAAGTGAAATCTCTGCAAAAAAGTTTAAAGGAATTTTGAAAGATCTTAGATCCATAAGTGATCTTACTTTCCTCCTAAGATCTTAGCGGATTTGTGTGAATTTTACCCATTGGAATAGTGATTAAGCCTTATTTGATGAAATCCTTCATCTTTAATGCTGTATATCATTGAATCACAGATTTGTGTTTTATCCACAAGTGATTCTTCTTTAATTATTGGATCTGATTTGATTTGATTCAATTTTCTATTATCTATTTGTTTTTTCCCTTATTAAATCTTAAGATCCATGTGTCACTAAAGTGATCCTTCAATTTTACCCAATGATTCTATTCGGAATTCAAGTGATTTATTAAAATCTACATCCAATTTCTTTTATAAATCCATTGAATCTTGGATTGTCTATAATATATGCAAAATCTAGAAAAATAATAGAATCTATCGAATTCCATTGTCTTATGATCAAATGTGATAGGTTTAATCGAATTAGACATGAATTGACTCTTTTATCAATACCTTGGGATATATATCTTGTTGATGTGGACTTCTAATGATTGTATTGATATCATGTTGCTAAGATTGATACCTTCCTTGCATTCTAAGTGTTGGCATTTATTTCATTTAGATTCTGGATTCATATGAAAATTGTTGTGAACCTTTGAATGCTAAATTCATCTTTGGTAAGTGATTTACTCTTATTATGAGTTTTAGATGGGTCAAGCAATTCATCCAATTATAGATCATTCGACTTTGTATCCCTATTTGACATACCCTATGCATCATGGATTTTTTTTGTTTGAAAAGCATCAAAAGAATGTTTTTGGAATTTTTGGATCAGTTTTACATACCGAAAAGTGTCTAGTTTTGAAAGGATATCACAGTGCATGTGATTTGACTTTTTCGTAAGGTTTCCTTATCGAAGAGTGTTCAATTTTGAAAGTTTTGAATAAGAATTCACGAAAAGATTTTTGAATGACTACTATTGGGATTTCTTAAATGATTTGGATTTTGAAAGTGTTTTGGACCTACTCATGGGGATTAAACATGAGAACAATAGACCCTACTCATGAGGGTTAAATATGAGAATAGTAGACCTTACTCATGGAGATTAAACATGATGTTTTTAACCCTGCTCTTAGTGTTTAAACAAGAGAAGTGGACCCTACTCATGTGGGTTAAACATGATGTTCTAGATCCTGTTCTTGGGGGTTAAATAAGAGTAAGTGGGCCTCTCCATTAGAGAGAAATGATGGAACCCATCACAGGGTAATATGTGAAAGTGTTTTGAGCAATGTTTTGAAAAGTAAAAGAACTTCGAATAGTATTTTGAAAAGTGAAAGAACTTTGAGTAGTGATTTGGAAAAATGTAAGAATTTCCACATATGCTTTGGAAGTAGTGTTTTAAAAAGTGTTAAGATTTCCGAACGTGATTTGAATAGTGTTTTGAATAATGTAAAGAGTTTCCGAACATTTTTGAAAGAATGTTTTGAAAATCATATAAACTTCTGCATGTGTTCCGGATAAGTGTTTTTTGAAAATGGACTTAGTGAACCGTCTTTACAGCTTTCTGAATTATGTTTTGAAAATAAAATATAGTGTTTAGAAAATGCCTTTATCCAAGAATTTATGGATTGAATTGTTCCAAATTGCATGTTTTTATAAACATTCATACTATGCCCATGCTTGACCTGCCACATTGTATTGTATATTCTATATAATTGCTAGCGAGTCATAGACTCATCCTTCCATAACATTTTTCAGTTACGGAGTGAGCATCGGTTGAGGAAGACTTATGGGATGCTATGACATATTGCATCATGTTTACTTTGGTTATGTCTTGAACATTGTCTAGAGACCCTTTGCTCTTTTGCAGTGATTGTGATATATGGTATTGTTGTAGTTTCATTGATGTGTTTGGGTGAGATGGCACCCACTTCTATTACTTGTTGGACTCTAGTCTTTGGATTGAGCATGTTATGGATTGTGAGACTTAAGTGATTTCCGTTTTGGGCACACTAGTACATTAGTAATATGGACAAATGTGATAGAGTAGTTATTCTGCTGTATAGTGTAGTGAGTGAGTGATATATACGTCCGCTACATAGTGATGTGAATGTGCATGAAAGTTTAAATTATTCCGCTGCATTATTATGTGATGTTATATGGAAAGAAAATTATGACATAATTAGGAAATGAAAAGAAAGAAAAAAATACATATAGACTGAAATGCATACATACAAGTAAGAATGGACTTATGAAGTGACCATGTGAGAGTGTATGGTCGCATTCCAGATCCGGTTCATTGCCGGGCTTGTATTGGGCCGGGTTTGTGGCGTGACATTAGTAGTTAAAATTTTAGAGAAGTTGATTATTTAGAAATCTTAGAGTTTATGAAAGTTTGGTTAGCAAATCTCTTAGGATTTTAGAAGTTTCTAAATTTATCAAGTTTCTATTATTTTAAGTCTTGTAAGACTTTTTAAAGGCAACCCTCCCATTGAATGAATTGAGTTGAATTATGAATTGAAGTTTTGAATTTGGGTTTTCCGAAGTGGGTGTTGTATCCCATCCTATCCCCTCCTTCTTCTAGGGTTGATGCGTTGGCTCCCCTTCTATCCCTTCTTCTTCTATCTTTATTATCATCGTATTCTCCCTTCTCCTTACTTTTTCTTGCTCCTTCTATTATCTATTTGTTCTTTTTTCTATTTCTCTCTTATTCCCTTGTTGAAACATCATCAAATTGCATATGCAAGCTGCTGGAATCCCAGGAATCTGCATAATAAGTTCTACATAAAGCTGAGTTTTTCAGGTTATACTTTCTATAGAAATCATCCCTCTAAAAGTAAGTTTTCTATGCTTTTTTTTTTCTATTTTCTTTTTCGACCTATCCCCCATATTCTCCCTCACACTCTTGATTCCTCTTTGTCTCTGCCATTTTAGAATCCAAGATTCCTTTTACTGGTTATAAGGTTCTTCATTAAAATACATGCTAGACTGAATTTTATACAAGCCGACAAATCAAATCAAATCAACTCAGAATTGCATGAAATTTTAAACTTAAAGATCCTTATTTCTGTCATAAACTTTCTGGAAAGCTTTATAAAATTTTGATACGCGATCAGGGGTATTTTGGTAATTTCAGGTTTCTGCAAAAAAATTCAAGAATTTTCCTTTTAGGTTTCTTCTTCCCCTTTGCTCCTTTTCTCTTTTAAATTCTTCTAAATCAAATTATTCTTCTATTCTTAAATTTTCCCTAAAGTTTGAATTACTTGGGTGTGCTCAATTCAATTCTTGATTGCTTTGTATTGTGTTCTTGCTTCCACTACCTTAATTTGGTACTTTGAGTATCTTGGCATCATCCTACATCATTAGGGTTTCTTTCAGGGTCATTTCTATTTTAGTATGTTTGCATTTATTTTATTTTAGGCTTGTTTCTAGAAAAAAAAGAAATGTGACTTAATTTAGATTTTATGTAATAATACATTAAATGTCAGGGGTTTAGATGTAATTCGGAATTTTAATTAGAAGCCTTTTAAAAAAAGGAGTCTTGCCTTTTAAGAAGTCTTGTTTAGGAAGTTGGTTAAAAATATGAATCATAATTTTTATTTTTATTTTTATATATATTTTTATTTTTGATGAGAAAAATTTTATTAGAAAGAAAAAGAGAACCACAAAGAAACAACGGGATGAGATATCCCAAAAAAACGAAGGAAAAAGAAAAGAGGGAAGGACCCTCAAAGAAAAGAAAGCCCATCAACTTAAAACTCAGCTAGACCAATAATCTTCTTCCAATGTCTCTGAAGGTCCCCATTAGGGATCCCTTCATAGCCCTTACACAGCTTAGCCT
>JAOXJP010039887.1:0-16443 GCA_025762735.1 Platanus orientalis
GCATCCATCACTGGTTGGACCATAGGTATCCGTTGTGGAGGCCCAAGGCTAAGACCAAGAAGCCTTAGCATATCTAGTGGGGGGGGGGGTTGAACATCTTTACATGTTTTTTATTATTCTCTTATGTAATAAGGCTTTTTGTGCCACAAGTAATGGGGTTTTTTTTAGTTTGGATAAATCCCTGTAATAAGGTCCAAAGACCAAGGGTAGATTAGGAGTTTTGGGGATTTTTCAAAGTCAATTTGTGGGGTTCATAAGGCTGGTTGACAGCCATGTTTTCTCCTCTTTTTTAGGTAGTTTGATTCTTAGAAGTAAGTAGACAGCAAGTTTAATTGGTTTTAATTAGTTTCAAAAATTAGAAAGTTCTAATTAATGTAATGGATAAGCCTATTTAAAGTCACCCCCACCTCCATTATTTTCATAGAATTTTAATCAAAGACATGTGAATGGGGTGGTTTCCCATATTTGGTCATGGACCAAGGTTATTCTCTCTTTCTCTCTCTACCCCCATGACAACCTCTCTCTTAAGAGTTATCATGAAACACCCTTGTCCCCATCCTCTTCTACCCACGACTTTGTCTTCTTCCATCTTCTTCTCTCTTCTATCTTCCTCACTCCTAATACCAATACCTCTTCTTATTCTTCTCCTTCTTCTTCCTCTTCTTTATTTTAACTGTGATTGTTATAACACCTGGGTGAGAAGAATCAAGTAATAACTATCAGAAAAAAAAATCTGCACGAAGAGTTGGTTCTACAAATAGAATACCATATATCTTCTACAGTCAAAATCGCAGGCCTTAGAGGAAGGTCATATGCTCTTATTTCGAGCAGGTACTATTGCTCATTCTATTTTCCATTTGATTTCTGTAACTCCATTATTATTTCTTTATCAATTGGTCTGATTCTGTGGTAGTTTGTTGGTGTCGAACTAAGTTTTTTTATCAGATTTTATAGACTACTAATTACTGTAGTTGCACCCCTATCTCTAACCCCTTTTCATTATTTTTTTCAAGGGTTTTACTCCTCTACATGTCTCCTATAAAACCCCTAAGTTCCCCTATAAATCTCCCCTTTCTTCTCTCTCTATTTCGAAAGAATCCCTGCTGTGTGAAAACTTCATTAATGGAGCTTGAGTTTTCTGAAATTTCTATTTTTGACCTATCAATATTTGTACAAAATCCATGAAATTTTAAACAGACTCTTTGAAAGGTACTCTACGGATCTGCAAAGTTTCAGATTTTCTGACACATGGCAAGGGTGTTTTTGTAATTTGCCTTAAAACTATCATAATTATAATTTTGCCCCTGGTCCAAAATTGCAGTATTTTATTTTCTGGGTTATTTTTCTGCTATTTGCTACTGTTCTCTCTATTCTTCCGCATCAGATTTCTCTCCCCTAACATGTGCTTCCTTTTTCATGAAGCAGAGGAATCGATTGATCACATCCTTATCCATTGCCCCTTCTTCTATGAGGTATAGCCGATGTTGTTTGAAGTGGGTTTATCATGTACATTTCCCAACCATATTTTGGATCTCCTCAAGCAATAGTTCTGTTTTGGGAAGGGCTGTAAAGGTAGGAGAATTTGGAGATTGTGGATCCCAACATTTTGTGGTCCCTATGGTTGGAGAGGATCAGCAGGGTTTTTGAAAACTATGCTGAGATAGAGTAATATCATCAAGTGAAAGAAGCACCTAACGACAAGGTAAGGTTTCCGGCAAGGTTCAAGATCAATCATGAAATGCTTTCTTAACATTGAGCGCAAGTCTTTCGAGTTCAGGATTGATGACTTCCAGGGCCCTAGGTCTTTCTCCATCGCAGAGAGGGCTAAGGGTTGACCATATGAGATTTCCTTCGATGGAGCTCTATGTGAAAAAGTTATAGGTTTCTTAACTAGAGCAAAGGATGCAAGAAGGGATGTTGGATTTCGGGAGACTCTTCACTCAAAAGGTGCTACGCTTTTTCTTATAAGGGGTTCGAATACCTGGGGTTGGTTCATCGAAGTTACAAAATGACGGAAGGATAAGAGGAAAATGTTCATCGTCATTCTTGTGGACTCCGATTTCTCAGGATGGTCCAACTTTGCGTTGGTTTTGAGACAAATGGTGGATTTGAAAAAGAAGTTAATAACCCCCTACAATTTTAAATCGTTGGTGATTCCGATTTCATAGGCAAAAACTCATTTGTAGAAGGTTGCGGGGTTGGGGTGTAATCGGGAGGAGATTCTTATTTGCAAGGTATGGGGTGCTTCGATAGATTGGGGTCAGATTGAAGCTAGGGTTCTTATAGAGTGGAGCCTTGGCTATGGTGACTAGGTTTTCTTTGGTGGGAATGTTGTTAAACAAAGCCCTATGTTTCCCCTCGAACAATGTGAAAGTCGTGGGATTAGTGATGAAAGGGCTGATTGATTTTGAAGAGGGAGTCATCTTACTCTAACGATGGTCACTGACTTTAAATGCAATTCCGGTTTCCATGTTGCAAGGGGAACGTTGGATTAAGGTATGATGACTACCTACAAATCTATGGAAGCATGAGTGTTTCAGGCTAATTGGTGAGAAGTGTGGTGGGTTTACTAAGGTTAAGGATCAGCGATTGAATCCCTGTTCTTTAACTGTTAACTGCTCTGCGCCTCGGAGTGGCTGGAGAAGACTTATGTGTAATTCCCAAGGTATTGGTGATCCGACTTATGGGAGTGGAGTGTATTTTGGTCGTTGAAGTGGAGTTGTTTGTCTCGCATTACAGATCTGGTGAGCTTGGTGTTGGAGAGAAGAGCAAGATGTCGAAGGTTGATGATGAACCTAGAAATGATTGTTATGCCTCTGGACAAAAAATCTAAGATGAAGGTGGGTAGGGTTTCAAAATTCTAATTTTGAACTAGGTGAGCCTTCGAATCGCAGGCCCATGGATCCTAAGCCCCAAAAGAATTGGACTGACAGGTGTGACATGGGTTCGGAAGATGGTCCAAACCATTAAGCTAGATGCCCGAATTGAATCTGAACCAAGCTCTTTATCGAGCCCTAAGTTTGGGCCAAAATCGTTTTCTTCCTCTTCCAACGTCTGACTTGGTGAAAGAATCAGAGGAGGGAGATGAGCTAGGAGTTTTAATAGGGTGTCACAAAGGAGAGCTATGCTAAAGCTCCACATGCACAGGGGATAGGGGAGACGACAATCTAGGTGGTTTGTCAGGGTGTAGCAAGGGGGAGTTACACCAGAGTTACATATGCAGGGGCTTTGGGAGAAAGGAGCATGTTGAACCAGCTATTTGAGCCTGATCACCAAGATAGGGACGTGTTAATGGAGGTGGAGGAATGCCATTGCTCTATCTTGAGGATTGGAAGCTCGTGCTCGTCCCAGAAGGGAAGGGGGATATCATCTGGATTGGACAACAAAAGGAGTGGTTGTACTGCAAATAGCCAGTGCCTTCTGCTGTTGTACTTGCAAGTTCGTATGGGATCTGGCTTCGAAAAGGGGTGGTTTGAGGAGTAGAGGGGAGGCCAGCTCGTGTCAAAGTTTTTGATTGTTTAGTCTTCAAAGACTACATTCCGGCTTCTAATTACTTTATTGTCAACTGGATCCCATAATCTGTATTGAAAATTTTCATCTACATCCACGCCATGTTTGTACCTTGATTTGGCAGGTGAGCTAGGCTTAGAGAAGGAAGAGTTTCCAACCCGTGATTGAAAAGCCATTGCTTCAGGTTCGAGGAGATTCAGCTTTGCTAGGGATTTCAAGCGCGGCACCTGTAACCTTACCTATTCTAACCTTAAGTAATAAGCTAACATTTTTCCCTATACCCCATTTTTTCAAGGATATTCAATTAGTTATTCTTTCCTGGCTAGAATTTGAGAAGGGTATAGCGAATATCACGATGGAGCACCAGCAATACAACAATATCACTATTCGGTTTGGTCAGGCAATAAAGAAGAGAATTGTTTGGAGTGAGAGAAGCAACTAAAGATGGTTAAGTGGGAACGAGGAGGCAAGCCCCCCTATCTTCTGCATATCTTGCTCATCCGGCATGGCATGAATCACCAAACCTGCACTCAGGGATAGTAATGCTTTGGAAAGCTACTGCATTCCTTGCTAGACAAATAGGTAGAACAACATGCTCGTCAATAATAGTAGGGGGCTCAAAGTGAAATGAGTTAGTTGGGGTAGATATGGAGTTTCATAACCATTAGCTATTTGTCTTTCCCCACCCGCCCAACTGGAGGTTGGTCGTGTATTCATCTACTGCTGGGGGTGAGCTTGTTGATGGCTTGATTCTCGTGTGAGGTTATCCTACAAAGAAAGTGTTGAATTCTAAATCTATTGAGGAACCTATTATCCCCTCTACTCATTCAGGTAATCCAGAACTTGAAAGCCTTGTTAGTTAATTTTCTGTGTATGCTTCTTCTTTTGCAAGTTCTTCTCTTGATCATCCATCTGTTTCTCTTAGGATGATGGAATGCTAGCTTCAAAGGGGGGAATAATTGGAAGGATGTGTTAGGGATGGTAGGGTGGTAGAAGACTTGTTGGATGAGGCCAACAATGACAAGGAGGTGGTTAGATTTATTGGGCAGATGGGGTTTACAGTTAGCAATGGGGACAACAATGAGGTAAAGCTATGCAAGATATCTCAAGATTTCAATTGATAGGGGGAAGGCAAGCAAGACGGAATGTGGCAATAGAGAGTTAAAAAAGTTGGAATGGGACATGAAGGATGGCTCTATGGGGGATGTGGGGGAAAATTTGAAAAGGACAAGAAGATTGGGTTCTCTAAAGGTTATCCGATGTTAGTGTTGAGCTAGAACATGCGTGGGTTGGGTGGTGTGGAGAAAAGAAGATTGGTTAAGGAGGCTATCAAGAGCTGTAATTCGGATGTTTTGGTGATTCAAGAAACAAAGAAAGAAGAGATGCTCAGTTGGTTGGTTAGGTGGATACTAGGGCCTGAGTTTTCTTAAGGGTGTGTGGTACCTGCTTTAGGTATTGCTTGAAGTATTTTGTGTGCTTGGAATCCGACTAGTGTTTGTCGATCTAAGGAGGTGATTGGAAAGTTTTCGATTTCAATCATTCTAAAGGATCTTGCTTATGGCTAAGAATGAATGTTCACAGGGGTCTATGGTCCTACGTCAACCACTAATATAGAGGATTTTTTGGGGGAGTTTAAGGGGATGAATGATTGATAGACGGGGCCGTGGGTGGTGGGAGGAGACTTTAATGTGATCCGTTTTGTTAATGAAAAGAGGCCTAGTGGAAGAATTACTCAGAGTATGAGAGACTTTGAGGATTTCGTCAGGGTGAGGGGCCTTCGTGACTGCCCTCTGTACAATGCCAAGTTTACATGGACAAATAAACAAGATAATCCAATTTTGAGTTGGTTAGACAAATTCTTGGTGTCCGACAATTGGGAGGAGTCTTACCCGCACTACTTCCAAGAAGTGAATACAAAATTAACCTCAGATCATTGGTCGGTGGTGTTGCAAACTAGTGCTCGAAGTTTTGGGCCAAAGCCTTTCAAATTTGAGAACATGTGGACTTCTCATCCCTCTTTTAAGGATTTGGTTCTTTTGTAGTGGAATGAATGTTCTGTGTGGGAGGGGGGGTAGGGAGGCTTTCGTTTTATGCAAAAGCTTATGCATGTGAAAGGAAAGCTCTGGGAGTGGAATTGAACAACCTTTGAAAATCTCAAGGCTAACAAGGAAAGTTGAGCGTGGAGCTGCACGCTGTTGACAAGTTATTAGAGGAGGATGAGGGGAGGGAAGCTGATCTAGGGGTTAAAGAAGGGAAATTTTGTGTTATCTTGAGAGAAACATCAAAGCGGAGGAAACCTTTTGGCACCAAAAGGCGAAAAATAAATGGCTTTAAGAAGGGGATGTGAATACTAGTTTTTTCCATAAATTGGCTGACGGGAGGAAAAGGAAAAAAATGATCTCAAGCCTTAATGTTGGGTGGGGAGGAGATTATGAACTTTGAAGATATTGTAAAAGAGGCCACTTCTTTTTATGAGAAATTGTATAAGAAGGAAAGGGGGAGAGATCGTTCATTGAAAATTTGATTGAGGTTGGCCTCCAAAGGATCCAAGTGCTTGAGCTTGAAAGGTCGTTTAAGGAGGAAGAAGTTAAAAATGCTATCTTTTTAGATGGCTTCTCTATGCATTTTTATCAAGAATGTTGGGGTATAATTAAAGAGGACCTTATGAAGGTGTTCCTTGAATTTTTTGAAAGGGGGGTTTTGAGTAAAGTTATGAAGTCTACGTTTCTCGTTTTGATTCCCAAAATTAAGGGGGGCTAGGGACATGGGGGATTATCGGTCTATCGGTTTAGTGAAAAGCCTCTACAAGATTTTTTCTAAAGTGTTGGCTAGTAGATTGAGAGATGTTATGGGAGAGGTGATACTCAAAGTGTGTTCATTCAAGGGAAACAGATCCTAGATAGTATTCTCATTGCAAATGAATGTGTGGACTCGATGATGAGGGCTAGGAGGAAAGGGGTGGTCTGTAAGGCTGACATGTAAAAGGCTTATGGCAGAGTAGATTGGGATTTTCTTTTTTGGATCCTTTGCAAAAAAGGTTTTGGAGAAAGATGGATTTCTTGGATGAAAGGATGAATTATTGAGCTGTATTTCTCAATTCTGATGAAAGGAACCTCTAAAGGGTTCTTTAAAGCCACTAGGGATCTTCGCCAAGGGGATCCTCTCTCTCCCTTCCTCTTCTCCCTAGTGGCAGATGGCTTGAGTGCCATCCTCAAGAAGGCGGAAGAAGCAAGGCTAGTGGAGGGATTCGTTATTGGGGATGATAGAATCATGGTGTACATCTTTAGTTTATTAACGATACGATCTTGTTCCTTAAGGTGGAGTTGGATAACGTTAGAAGAATGGTGCTTGGTATGAAGATTTTCCAAGCAATCTCTGGTTTGAAGGTGGATTTGTTCAAGACTTGAATGGTGGGGATAGATGTGGAGGAGAGTAGCCTAAATATTTTTGTTGATATCATGAGGTGTACTGTAAGAAGGTGGCCGATAAAGTACTTGGACATGCCGTTTGGTGGGAACCCTAAGTTGGTGGCTTTTTGTGATCCGGTGGTGGAAAAGGTTTCTAAGAAGTTAGTGTGCCGGAAAAAATCCTACATTTCTCTTGGAGGTCGTATCACTTTGATTAAAGGGGCATTATCCAACATCCCGGTATACTATATGTCTATGTACAAAATGCCCAGTAAAGTTTTACTTGCGATTGAAAGGTACTAGTGAGACTTTTTTGTGGGAAGGACGTAGTCATAAGAAGGATCATCTTGTTAAATGGGAGTTGGTGGTGAAATCTAAGGAGCATGGGGGTCTTGGTTTAGGTAGGATAATTGAGAGAAACTTGGCACTGTTGGGAAAATGGCTATGGAGGTTCATGACAGAACATTGGAGCTTAGGGCATTCCATCATCTTCAGCAGATATGGGCACGATGATAATGGGTGGGACTACAATCAAAACCTCTCTTGTTCCCATTCCATTTGTTGGCAGCATATCACTCAGGTGAGTTATTTATTTTATCCCCATACACGATTCCTTCTCGATAATGGTCTAAAAATTTGTTTCTGGAAGGATCTATGGTGGGGTGATACTACCCTTGATTTAGCTTATCCTCGCATTTTTCGTATTGTCTTGCAGAAAGAGCCCAAGGTGGCTGAGGTTCTTTCCTAAGGGATAAATGGGCTTGACTGAAATTTCCCCTTTACTCGGGATCCTCACGAGTGGGAGATCCCCATTGTGGGAAACCTAATGGAGGACCTTTGTTTGGTTTTTGTGGACAGCGAAGATGGGGATACCCGTTTGTGGACCTTTGTTACAAAGAAGACGGCCTTTCTCTTCACTTTGTTATGCCGGACTCTATGGAAGGCCTGTTTTGCCAATGGGGAAGAGGTGTAAAAGGAGCTCGGGGTAAAATCTTTCTCAAAGTTATTCTTCCGGGTTTGTGGTGTAGGGGATTTGGAAGGAGAGAAATAGGAAAGTCTTTGAGGACAGAGTTAGAAGCGTGTGGGTGGTCATTGATTCTATTGTGTGTGAGATTAGTTTGTGGGTTCTTGTGGGTGTTATGCAGGACTCTCAAGGTCACATCATAGGGGTTAAGGAGGGGCCTTTAGGGGTTAGTAATGCTATTCATGCGGAGACCATGGGTTTGTTGGAAGGTTTGGAGCTTGCGATAGGCAACGGAGTTAGAGAGTGTATTATGGAAGGGATTCCTTGATGGTTATCACTTGGGGAAGTGGGTCAAATGTGGCTCTTGGAGGATGCACCATTATATCTCTAAGATTAGGTCTCTCATTAAGGAATTAGATGCTGAGTTACTTCATGTCCCAAGAGCCCAAAACTCTTTAGCTGATAAAATAGCTAAGTGGAGTGTAGGACAGCCTAACATGTTTGAAGAGGATTATTTGCCGGATTGTTGATGTAATTCTGAATGTTCCTCTCAGCCGGATTTGTTTTAGGCTTGTTTTCGAATTGTCTGAATAGTAAAAAATGTGCTTACATCTGTATACTTTTTGAAATGTGTGGTTTTTCATTAAGCATGCCAATCATATTTATGGAGATCTTGTTATGATCTCTCTAAGTTTGAATAAAATATTATGCAGAGCTTGTTGTGATCTGTCTTAGTTTGAGTAAAACTGCCCCCCCCCCTTCATTTGTGTACATTTCCATGATATCGTTTAATTTAAATTTGATATATCCCTACAGGTGTGCCAGTCCGTACGATTAATAGACCTGGCTCGCAGTTGTTAGGTGCTAATGGTCGTGATGATGGTCCAGTTGTGAGTATATTTCTCCCTTTAATCAGCACTTACTTTCTTCCTTGTTCATGTCAATGTTTCTGTTGCAGATCTATATCATGTACCTGAGGCAGTTCTTACATTATTTTTGTATTCCTGTATTTTTTGTTCTCTCAGATCACAACATGTACCAGGGAGGGAATTAATAAGATTTCTTTATCAGGATGTGATGCTCGCATTTTCTGTTTAGGGGTGAGAATCGTAAAGCGACGTACAGTTCAACAGGTACCCTTTTTTTGGGGACTTTTATAGAAAAAATATTGGGGTTAAACGAGTGCCCTCTGTTGTGGAACTTCTACATCCCATTATTTATTGTGTTAACAGGATAGATGTTGCAGGTTCTATCATCAGTTGATTTATTGTTAGGGCCTCTATTTGGTTTTAAGTATCGCCATCTTATTGTGTAATCTTAAGGTTAAATTGAAGGATTCTGTGTAGCTTTCTCTCTACTTTTTCAGCTGAAAGATTTTTTTTCAATGCAGCCAAATAGTATAGTTTATTTCGGAATGCCCGAAAATCCCCAAATCGATGGGTTTTCAATTTTGGAGCCCTAAAAGTAGGGGGACGTAGCTGCCCCGCCTATTTTATATGGGGGAATGATGTTATGAAATAAAATTTAAAAGAAAGAAGGCCTAGGATGGTACGGTTAAAAGGGGTGGGTTTCTTGGGTTAGGTTTCTTGAAATTTTGGGGAAATTCAAGAAAAATGTGTTTTAGGGTTGGGAAATTGGGAAAAAATATATGGATAGATTTTGATGGTTATGGAGGGTTTAAGTTTAAAAAGAATTAGATTTTTGGTGGAAGAGATGGGAGTAATCAAAGAATGGTAGGTTGCTGGAAATTTTTCCAGTTTTCTAGAAAGGTAGAGAATAAGAATAAAAAAGAAGAATATGTAAAGATGATAAATGAAGTTGAACGATGGTGAAAGAAGAAGAAAGAAGGCAGAAAGCCAGATTTTAAAGAGAAGAAAAGGAAGAAAAGGTAAGTGGGAATCGTGGAGGAAAAAGAAGAGAGAAGAAAGTGGAGAGAAGAGGATGGAACTCACATAAACCATGAGAGATGTAAGGGGAGATACCAAGCTCTAGCCGTGGGCTTTTAAGCACTTCAAAAATGTTATTAAACTTCAACTGATTGTACAAGAGAGCATAAGAGGCTACTTATAAGCCTTTTTTTAATACAAAATCAGACCAAAATACCCTTGTACCCTTAGTGTTGTATGGCCAACACTAAAATCCCTATAAAACTTATGAGAAAAACATGCAAATCACTTCTAAAACGTTCCTAAATTGCAACTAATTCCCTCTCATGGCTCCATGGCCTTGTTATATGAAATTGACCCTTTAAAACCCATAAAAACATAAAGAAACTTAAAGAAAACTATGTCTAATCCTGTGGACAGCAAGATGTTCATTTAGATTTCTTGGGAAATCTAAGCTTGGGTTTTCATAGAGAATAGTTCTTCTCAAGCCATAGTAAGGTTGCCGCATCATTTGTATAAGTGTTGTTTTCAGGCTTCGTGTTTTTCTTCTAACTTCTTTTATTTGGTTTTGTAATTTTTCATTTTTCATTTTACAATATTAGTTGCAATGCAGCTTGACCATCATGACAAGAATCTGCTCAATGTTAAGCAAGTGGTCAGTGCTTACTGCAACAAGAAAATTGTACTTTTTTGTCCCTATTTCTTTTCACCACTGATGTCATGTCATTGTAAAATAATAATTTGTTTTCTAGCCAGTAGTCCTGTTTATCATAAAATGTTTCTTTCTAGTGCAGAGGAAGAGCCACTTTGTGCTAAGCCATGCTGACTGGTAATCAGTTTTCTCATGGGTCTGCTTTGGCACAAATCAGTAATTGATTTGTCGGTGATCTTCTCCAAATTAGCAATGCCTGATTTGGATTATCCATGTTGTGAATTTAGGTTCCTTGATTGTTACTTCATGGTCTATGGTGTCTTCTATGGATGCCTGGTGCAGTTTGTGAACATAAGCAAATCGTATATTTGATCAGGAATTAGGTTTCGAGAGCTCTAGGCATTTTTGTCCTTTTTGTCATTGTATCCATTATGGGAATTATACTGGTATATAATGTCTTGGATTTTACCTGTCCAATAATCTAAATTATGGTTAATGCATATTGCATGTTTTTCAATACTTGATATTGATACCAATGGAGGAATTATGCACACCCCGAAGACAATCCTATAGAGGAAGTAGATTGAATCGTACTTGCACCCATGTTGGAAACGAAAAAGATTGATTCGTTGGAGCGAAACACCGACGCCCATCGCGGCAATAGCACTACAAGAGTGAAGGATTTCCACACCATAAACCCTTACAGAAAGAGAGAGAAGAGAGCAAGAGAGAAGATGAAAGTGGCACACAAGTTTTTCTAAAGTGCAATCTCGTTTTTGGCAAAGACCCCTACTTATTGAGGTTTTGTGGGAGGAGTTTTAGCTCACTTAGATCTCTAATTCCCACTAGGACTCATCTACAATCCATTGGATTAGTCTTAGACGGGTTCCAAGTTTGACTCAAATTCCAACATCTATAGTGTGGCATACTAATTAATCTCATTGTTCCTCTACTCTCCATCCTTCGTGTATCTCATACAGGGAAATACAGTGTATGACCAATAAGAATCATGATCTTTAGGAGAGAACACCTTACTAAGTTATTGTTTATATAACTAGAAAAACACATCTCATCTCCAACAACTCAACCATGCCCTAGATTGATTTGTTACATCAAGTTACGCATTTTCTATCCCCTTTGGAGTTTCATACTCAAAACAACACCAACTTCTAGTATTCACCACAAGCCTTTTAGAGGGATAAGTCATTTTTTGAAAAACAGTTTTAACATTTAAAAAAAAAATCGTTCAATTCAACTAATCATCTAAACATGGAGTTAGGCTTGTGCATACATTACTGTCAACAGATGTATCAAATTGTCCTCCTCAACCCTCATGCTACTTAGTCTTGGCCTAACCGCTTTCCCAGCCATGTCCCTGTAGACCGAATCATTCATGGTCATAGGAAACATACTAAATAGCAATCATCAAGCCTTAACTTCATAACATAGTTATGAGTCTCTAAAGGCATGAATGTCTACATGGCCAAAGTCTCACACTGTAAGGAGCGCAGGGAATTAGTTCACTTACATATATAGGCCACGGTCGTAAAAACAAATGCAGTATGAAATGCATGATATGGTGGAGCTCACTAAGAGTTCATTAACTTCTCAACACTATATAGGTTTTAGTCCAGTCACTCTCTCTTGCGCCTGACTCTAACTGTCATAATCCAATCGCTCTATCTTGCACCTGATTACAGTCTCGTACCTGATTTGTTTTAGGTATACATGCATATAATACTATATATATCATGTTTGTTTATCTAGAACTTACTCTCGACTCCAATCGGGGCGACATCATAAACACATGCTTAGCTGGCATCCTATTGTGCCGAAAGCTAGTGTGAGCATCAGCAATATGTTCGACATCTCATCTTACTCAGAAATCATGCGCTAGGGCGATCGTGGTGTGAGTACTCGACCTAAACTTGGTGAAAAATCACACCAAATGTCCAATCACATGGTGTTAGTGTGTGCAATCGATTGTGTTTATTATAATCCATCCCACATGGAATAACAAATCAACATGATCATTTTGTTAAATAAATAAATGTCCACAAATCCTATAGGTTTCTTATTATAAACTAAATATGAAGTCCTATGCTAACAATCAAAACGATAAATTCTACGCAATCCCATACTTCTCATCTGAGCCTTAAACATATTCCTAGGAATAGGCTTAATGAGTGGGTTAGCCACCATTTAACTCGTAGAAATATGCCTGAAGACCACCTCCTGTTACGCAATTATGTCTTGTACAAAGTGATAACGTATGTCAATATGTTTGGTCTGTCCATGATACTTCGGATCCTTCGCGTACGTTAGTGATGCTATGTTATCATTGTGAATTGTAATGGGATTCTTAGCACTCTCTACGATGCCAAGTCGCCGAAGGAACTTATGGAGCCAAATAGTTTCCTGCACAGTAGCACTACAGGCAATGTATTCTAATTCCATCGTGGATAAGGCAATGCATGATTGTTTCTTACTATTCTAAGAAATAGCTCATTTTACTAAGAGAAAAGTGTAGTCAGATGTAAATTTGTGTTAATCCAAATCGTCACCCCAATCTACATCATTATAGCCTTGTAACATTAAGTCTGCTCCATAGAAGTATAGCACATAACCTGTTGTCCTACAAAAGTATCGAAGAATCTGATTTACTGCCCTCTAGTGAGCTAACCTAGGGTTACTTTGGCAATGACTAACCAATTCTACTTTAAAACTAATGTCTGGTCGAGTACACATCATAGTATACATTAGACTACCACTAGCACTTGCATAAGGAATATTTTTCATTTGTTCCAACTCTATGTTCGTGCTATGACACACGTTACAATTCAAAGTATGACCCTTCTGGATGGAAGTGTCAATGGGTTTGCAATTTTGCATGCGGAATCGCTCTGGTGTTGTCTTGGTGTAAATCTCTTGATACAAACTAAGGAACTGCTTAGATCACGGATTATCTTAACCCTAAACACTAAGTTTGCTTCACCTAAGTCCATCTCGAAGTTGAGGGACAACCACTTCTGAGTGATTACAATCATTCCTATATCATTTCTAGCCAATAAAATGTCGTCAACATACAACAACGAAAGAATCATAAAACTCTTGTTGGATTGATTGACATACACACAATGGTCTTCCTTAATCATCGTGAAGCCATACTCAATTATGGGTCAACCGAACTGAAAGTACCATTGCCTAGATGATTGCTTCAATCCATAGATGAACTTCTTGAGCTTGCACACTTTGCGCTTTTGTCCTTTAACAAAACCTTCAGGTTGATCTATATAGATCTCTTTATCTAGTTTTCCATTGAGAAATGCAGTATTCACATCCATCTAATAGAGTTCCAAATCTAAATGTACGACAATGGCTAAAATAAGGCGAATCAAGGTGAATCTTACCATGAGGGAGAATGTTTTCTCATAGTCTAGACCCTTCACTTGGGTATAACCTTTCGCCACCAGTCAGGCCTTATATTTCTCAATAGTTCCATCTGTCTTACACTTGACTTTTAGAACCCAGTTGTTCTCAATAATATTGCGGTCTGGTGGAAGATTAACAAGTTCTCAGACTTAGTTGTTTTTCATGGAACTAATCTTATCCTGTATAGAAGTTTGTCCATTCCCTCGAGGCAAGTGACGAGAGTGCATCCTTATAAGAATTTGGCTTATCATCAGCTATGGAAGCACAAATGATTCCCCCTCAATCTTAAAACGACAACGAGGTACTACCCTACATTTCCTTCTGTGTAGCTCAGGATCTGTCGTCTCATTAGGAAGTGTGTTCCCACTAGGTGAAGCACTCCCACTATCCTTGGTGATCCTTGGTTCATTAGAGGTTTGACTTCTCCCACCCTCGCTAAGTGTAGTGAGAGGATCCTCTTGAGAACCACCTTCAGACTCTTCCATCTCATAAAAGTCCGAAGTCATTCAAGCTCTTTTCTTGTTTAGAAATTCATCCTTGATGAAATCCACATCTTGCGATTTTATCTCTATGAACCCACCATTCTCTTGTTCATAGACAAAGACATAGTCCTTAGAATGCTCAAAATACCTTATAAAGGTACCATTTTTGGCTCTCATGTCAAGCTTACTAGTTTTTTGTGCTGGTATGTGGATAAAACCCATTGACACTTAGGGCTACAAGCAACTAAGATTGGGTTTTCTTTCAATTCATAACTTATAAGGAGTGATAAGGATAGGCTTGGAGGGCACTCTATTGAGGATGTAGGCTACAATCAATAATGCATCCCTCAAAAAACTGATTGGAAAGTTAGCATGCGCCATCATAGACCTCACCATATCAAGAAGTATTTGATTCCTTCTTTCTACTACACCATTCTGGTGCGGAGTAAAAAGAATCGTCAATTGTCTATGAATGCCTTTTTCTTCACAGAGCTCTTTAAATTACTCAGACAAGTACTTGTGTCCGCAATCAGTCCTCAAGGTTTTAATCATTTGACCCACCTAATTTTCAACCTCTAGCATATACTTTTTAAAGCAATCCAATGCTTCAGACTTACGCGAGATTAAATAAACATAACCATATCATGTGTAGTCAACAATAAATATGATGAAATAATAGGCTCCGTTTTGTGCTCACATTGAAAGGTCTGCAAATGTCGAATTAATTAATTCAAGGTAATAGTTGCACGCAATGCCTTTCCAAAGAGGAATGATCAGCTGTAGCAATTTTTTCTGTAGCTTTTTATAGCATGACAAAAAAGCATGGGTATTTTTGTCTTTTAACATAGGTTCTTTTATCTTTTAACATGGGGCTTTGTCTTTAGTGATCTTTTTGTTATTGCTACAAAAATCTACAGTTGATCATTTGGCCTTTCCAAAAGGCTTTGTATTTGACTTCACAACTAAACAATGCTTATAAGTAGGAAGATCTACTCTAGTGAATGGGCATAGAAGGCCTTCTCTAGCTAATCTATTCATCCTATTATGTCCAATATGTCCTAGTCTAGCATGCCACTTAACCGAATTGTTAGTAACATTTTCATCACTAGAAGTCATCAAAGTAGAATCAAAACAAGTATATGTCACAATAAAAAAAATTATCTATTTCTAATAGAAATAAACCATCCGTTACATGTCTATGGCCATATAAGACCAAATTCAAGGAAATAGTAACTCTATTAATAGAAAATTGGAAATTAAATCTTAGACCAACTAATGCAGAAACTGAAAGTAAATTTCTCCAAATTTCAAGAACATAATATACATCCTAAAGGATCAACGTGTGTCCAGTTTGTAACCGCAGCTGGTAGGTACCAGCTCCAAGTATGTCATCACTAGTGTTATTCCCCATATACATCTTCCATGGTTTAAAGTATCCCATGATACGGTCCATATCGTGCGGTATCGCGGGGTGGGCGTATGATACCCTCTCCCTCTATAATTGTAATCTCGCAGGCAATCCCACATATCATGGTGGGAATTTTCAATGCATTTTGGCTTAAAAGGGGTTAAAAGACGAGATGCATCGCGTCTCCCAACCTTATCACAAGTTGCAAAAACTACTATAAATCTCTTTTCTTTTTATGAAATATTGTAGATTTAGCTTTAGAAAGCTAAATCTAGGACTCCACTTGACTACTTGAGTCCATTTTGATTTAAAACCTCTCTTTGAGATGGATCAAAGCCGAAACCCCAAATTTTTTCAAGAACTTCAATAAGTTCTTTACTTTTGCTCCAATCCTTCCGTATTTCTGATATGTCATGCATATGTGTTAGATCTATATATTCATGGAGTTAAAAATAAATTTCAAAAATTAAAAGTATTTTTTTTCAAAAAAATTAAAAAATTAAAAAAAATCAAACCAAATGAGCATTGTTTGGTCTAACTTTTTTATATGACATACTATAGCCCATTATGTACATAATATGTCAATTTGGTGGATTTTTTAAGATAAAATATTTTTTGTATTTATTTAATAATTAAATAAATAAGTAATTCCGAAAATTGCCAAAAGTTTTGAAAAAATATATATATATATATATATATATA
>JAOXJP010039898.1:0-16442 GCA_025762735.1 Platanus orientalis
TGAGTGTACCACACACAAGCAACCCTATGAGCATGAGCCATAGGAGTAGAAGAACTAACTACGACCCCTTCCAAGTTGGATGACTTGAAGGCTAAAGTCTAAGATAATTTAAAGGAAGTAAATTTGGGCTCAAAAGAAAACCCACACATAATGTATGTCAATGCAAAGCTCGAGGTGCTAGAATTCAAGAATATGACAACAGTCTTAATGTGATACAAAGACTGTTTTGCTTGGGACTATTCAGAAATGCCTACACTCGATAGAAAGCTTGTCGAGCATAGATTGCCGACAAAAGATGGATACATTCATTTTCAACAACCACCTCGATGAATGACCAGTGAATTAGTATTGAAGGTCAAAGAAGAATTCAAAAGGCTACTAAAGGCATGATTTATCCGCCCCACCAGGTATGTCCAATGGCTCTCAAATATAGTTCCAGTTCTTAAGAAAAATGGTAAATTGAGAATTTATATCAACTTCAGAAATCTCAATATTGCCACCCCAAAAGATTAATATCCTATGCCTATGGCCGACTTATTAGTCTATGGTGCTACGGAACATCGAATATTATATTTCATGAATGGACATTCTGGGTATAATCAAATATTTATCGCTAAAAAAGACACACATAAAACTGCATTTCAATGTCCAGGTTTGATAGGAATGTTTGAATGGGTAGTCATGCCTTTTGTCTTGAAAAACATGGGGTAACATATCAGCAGGCCATAAATTGTATTTTCTATGACATGATTGAAAAATTCATGGAAATTTATATCAACCACATAGTGGTGAAATCTCAGGATTTCGACAACCACTTGCTCGATCTAGAAAAAGGGTTCCTTAGGATGAGAAGGGATCAGCTAAAGATGAACTCAATAAAATGTGTGTTTAGAGTAAGCACTGGTAATTTCTTAGGTTTCTTGGTACATCGTCGAGGAATCGAGATAGACCAAAATAAGGCTAAGGTAATTATTTAAGCTCAACCACCTTCTACAAAGAATGAGCTGGAAAGACTCCTTAGGCAAATTAATTTCCTTAGACATTTTATCTCTAATGTGGAAGGAAAGACAAATGTGTTCTCACCTATACTGCAAATGAGAGGGAACAAAGAGTTTCAATGGGGATAAGAGCATCAGTGAGCCTTTGACAGAATCAAAGAGTATTTGTCTAACCCACCGATATTAATGTCGTCAAGAAAAGACAAGCCTTTGAAGTTGTATATTTCAGCCACCGAGGATTCAATTGCAAACCTACTGGCTCAAGACAACGAAGAAGGGCATGAATAGTCAGTGTTTTATCTGAGTCAAGTCTTGTAGAAAACATAATATAATTACTTAATGATAGAGAAACTATGTCTAGCATTGTATTTTACTTCAATGAAATTGAGGCATTACCTTCTATCACATGTTGTGTTTATTGTGGCTCAAACTAATGTGATGAAATACATGTTATCATGACCCGTAGTAAAGGGAAAAATTGGGAAATGGAGTCTAGTTCTCATCAAGTTCAATCTCGTGTATGTCTCACAAAAAGTAGTAAAAGGCCAAACTTTAGCAGATTTCTTGGCTGATCATCCCTATCACCCCATTCGAATGGACAATGAGGATGACTACATCACTCTCACTCCTTGGCAACTGTATTTTGATAAGTCTAAAACTAAAAGGGGATATGGAGTAGGAATAGTGATTCATTCTCCAAGGGGAATGATCATAAAGTTGAATATCAGGCTCGAGGATGAGTTCACCAACAATCAGGCTGAATATGAAGCCCTAGTCTGAGGACTGACAATCTTATAGAATTTAGGGGTAAAGTTCCTCAAAGTCCTTGGGGATTCACAATTAGTAATAAATCGGGTCTTGGGAGGCTATAAGTGCATTAGTCCAACTTTGATACCTTATAAAGACAGAGTTGAATAATTATTAAAGACATTTGACAATGTCACAATGAAATGTATACCTCAAGGCTTCAATCACAAGGCTAACTTAATGGCACAAGTTTCCTTAGGATACAAAATAAATCCTACCTCCCCTGAAAGCAATGACCATATAAAGTGTCTATAATTCGGATGTGAAAATTCAATTTTAGAAGAGGTTCTTTATGTCGACACTATCACTCCTAACAATGGGAAGGAAACCTAGAATGATTGAAAGGAACTAATTATTCAATATCTACAATATCCCAACGAAGGGGGGGACAACTCCCTAAAGCTTAAAGCCAGAAGATAATTAGTATGGGGTGAGCCCCTAGAACCCTTCAAGAAAGGAGCTGATGGTCTATTACTTCAGTGTCTAGGGATCTGTGCTGCACATGGTAGAAGTCCATGAAGGAATCTACTATGCACATAGTATAAGACCATTCGCCCGATTCTGGTTGCCAACAAAAATTCTTTTACTATCGAGCGCTAGATGACTAGCCTAGACCAAGCTCACAATGACAGAAATCCATGAAGGAATCTATGGTGCACACCAATCAGGCATAAAAATGAGATGACTAATATGTCGATACAGGTATTATTGGCTAACTATCTTAGAAGACTGTATTGATTATGCCTAGGGTTATGAAGCCTATCAACGACATGGGTCAGTGCGTAAGGCGCCTGCTACCAGCCTACATTCTATTGTGAGACCCTGGCCCTTCAGGGGATGGGCTCTTGACATGATAGGGAAAGCTAGGCCAACATCGATAAAGATGAATTACTTCATTTTGATTGCCACAAATTACTTTACAAAGTGGGTTAAATATAAGTCATATCGAGATGTTAATGAAAGAAATGTAATATGTTTTATAAAATAAATGATAATTCATTAGTTTGAAATTCCTCAATCCATTACGGTCGATCAAGGGCTAATATTAAATGGAGCTTGAGTGCGAAAGTTTGCTCAAAATTATGGGTTCAAAATCTTGAACTCAACTCCATATTATGCCCAAGTAAATGAACAAGCTGAGGCAACCAATAAAATTATCAAAAATAATTTATAAAAAATGGTGGACAACAATGCTTCAAATTGGGATGAATTGCTATCTGATGCAGTTTAGGCATATTGAACATCAAAGAGATCAAGTACCAGAATCACGACCTATGCATTAGTATATGAGCATGATGTAGTGCTACCTTTATAAATCATTGTACAATCCCTAAGAGTGGCTAATCAGAATTAGTTGAGCCATGTTGAATATGAGGAGGCCATGATGTCCAAATTGGATGATCTCGATGAAAGACAAGTCGAGGCCCTTAACTCGATTATTTTGTAAAAAAAAAGAGTGGCCAAGGTCTACGACAAGAAAGTAAATGCCAAATCATTCCATGAAGGGGAACTGGTATGGAAAGTTATTTTGCATGTAGGAACCAAAGACCCACAACTAGGCAAATGGTCCCCTACTTGGGAATGACCATTTCTAGTGAGTGAAATCCTATATGAAAATGCTTATAGGCTAATGCAAATGGAGGGGCAAAAACACATATGAAGTATTAATGGAAAATACTTAAAAAGGTGCAAACCCACAATGTGGGAACAAAAGTTGATTAACACGAGATATTAGGAATGGATGACTTAGAAAAGACCATAACAAAAGTACAAGAAATATAGTCAGAAAAGCTCAAAGAAATACAAAAGATAATAAGGACCACCAGATATTGATGACTTGATTGCAGTCCTTAAGCTCAGACTTGCATACTGATAATTCTCCCTCTAAGTGTGGTATCTCTTCAGATTGAGAGGAATCTCATTCTATTGCCTTCTCGAGTTCCACACTAGAGATTTGTAAATTCTCTTTCAGTCTCTTTAGATGAGCTTCAACTCTCTCGATTTTACCAATCTGGGTGTTGATATTATCCATCAAGTCACATGCTCGATAGTTGAAGATTGTTGAGAAATGAGAGCTCAATTCAAGCCTTTAAGTCCTGACCTTGGACCACCTTGGAACTCCTCAATTGGAGCTATTTATAGGTTTCATTTTAGGAAAAGAGAGCCAAGCGAAGACTTGCTTGCTGATCCACAAATAAGTATTCGAGGTGATGAAGCAACATATTACTAGAATTAATGAATGAGGCATTGATTGTCAAATCAAGTAGCACAGTTGATGGCCTAACTACAAAACAAGACTGGAGTGTTGCCAAAGCTTGATGCAACTGCTCCGATGGAAAGGGCAGGGGCGATGTTGAAGGAGAAGGCCTCACACTTCCTACGACCCTCAAGGTGAAAAGTTTAGCTCAAGAGAGCAACTGAGCTAAGTGACCCAAGACCTCCGATGAAGGCTGAACTGGGGCAAATGTCGACAATGACTCAGAGATGAGAGCCTCAACGGGAACCTTCGGGATCTTGATCACAGGAGTGTCGATGGAAGTATCTTCAAGAACCTCCGACAGGGCCACCTCGTTGTACCTAGTAGGAGCATTAGAAGCTTGGAAGGTAGGTTCGTCTGATTGTAAGTCAAGGTCCATTTCCCTTGCTGATGACCCCTCAAATGGAAAATCTTCTTTAAAATCCTCGAAGTCCCTGATGTTAGGAAAGTGTTCTCCATTGTGCTCTCTAACTGTCTCTTTCTCCTTTATTGTTTTCCTTAGTATTTCTTCCTCTTCAACCCTCTACTTCTCGATCTCATCTTCCTCTTATTTCTTTCTCTCTTCCTCTTCCTTTTTTCTTTTTTCCTCCTCGATTCTCTTCTTCTTTTCCCTTTCTTTTTTCTCTTTCACCTATTCTTTTCTCCTATCTTCCTCGACTTAGCAATTTCTTTCTTATTCTTTCTTTATTTTTGCATCTTCTACATTTTTTCTTTTCTCTTCTTCTTTCCTCTTCATCTTTTCTTCCTTCCTCCTCTTGACCTCCTCAGCTTCCTGCCTTTTCTTTCACCTTTCCTCATTTTTCTTATTATTTTCCTCTTATTTTCTTCTCTCTCTTTCCTCCTGTTTCATTCTTTTTTCCTCTTCTTTCTTCTTCTCCTCTCCTCTTTTCTCTTCAACAACTTTCTACTCCTCTTCCTATAAGCGAGCAAGCTGATCGTTAAAGGCCTTAGCCTGCTTCTCCAGCTCGAATCGCTCACGCTCCTTTTCTTCCTCGACCTTCTTTCGATTCAGGGCCTCAAGCTCAAGTTTAGTTTTCTTTACTACTCCTCTTTCTCTTTGAGCTCGTGACAAAACTTATCCTCAGTAGAAAGGATGATTGCCTTCTTTTCTCTCTTTGACAGGTCCACCTCTCCCATATTTTAGCCCTCGACATGCAGTTCAACTTTATTGGCTTGAATCGCCACTCTTTACTGATCAACCATGTCTTTCATGGACAAATTTTTAATGTCCTCCTGGCATCTTGACTTCCTCATAACCCCGTCTGGCTGCTTGTCTGGATGAAAAGGAGCTAGGAAAGCAGGTACAACATGAAGATGAGCCACTGGAAAAGTGTTATTCCATTAGAACCTTAAAAATAATAAAAAGACAAGTGTAAATTATAGGAAGTATACTTGCTAATGAAAAAGCCTCATATGGAGGGCATAGTCAACTCTTCATCTGGCCCGTTAATTCTCGAACACCCTCTAGAAAGGTTGACCATCAAGAATTAAAGGAAGGTGTTGACTCTGGGATCCCATTGAAGGGTGAGACGTAGAGTGCAACACCATCGAAATATATTTCGCCATCTTCTCAAGGAATATCTCTTTCGAGCCAAGTGGACGAGTTTCCCATGGGGAGTTTAAGGTAAAAATGGGGGGGGGGCTGCATGAATACATTGTACAAACCCGAACTATCGATAACACATATTAGGATAGTAGGCTTCGACATGCTCAAACTCGTAGAAAATAGGGAGATCCTTGTAATAAATATAGGATGCCCAGGTCCTTAAGGCCCTGAGCCTGAAGTGTACAGGTTTTGGCTTCCATGCAAGGAACTCAGGAAAGCTAAACTGCTGATCTCGAAAAGGCAAGAAGTAGATATCAGAACAAACCTGTTGTGTATCAAGAATGACATCAATACATCTAGAAAGGTAAGAGAAGATGTCTCAGGGTATCTGGCCTCAAGGCAGTACTGAGCATAGCAAAATGGGACATGAGTTTGGTAATTTAATAGAACAGGGGCTAGACTTGGAAAATAGGCATAAATCCATAACTGGAGAAGCCGTAATAGCCCATTGACTGACCCAGAAAACCTCTCTCAAGTCAGTGACCAGAGCAATTGGTAGAGAAGGGAAAGCATAAAAGGGCCAAGACCTAATCGATGACTCAAAGCCAAAGTTAAAGCTATGGGGACAAATCCCAGAGTCATTCGCTTTAAGGATGAGTAAACCATGAATTTACACAGCCAATAGAGGTAGAAGGAACATTTTTCTTGAAATGTTATCTCGCTATTAGATTGCCCATCTCTTGAGAAAGAAAAGAGGTATACGAAAGACGGGAAGACCAGACTTTAAAGGGTAGGGGAAAGAAGATTGAGATGGATCACTGAAGTTGGGAAGAATAACCTCACCCTCAAGAGGAATATTGAGGAAGTGATAAATGTCAGCTAAGGTGACTAACATTATACCTTCCAGAAGCAGGAAATAGTTCAACGTAGGAGACCAGAAGACTAAAACAGCAGAAATAAGAGATTGGTTGAAAGGAGTATCTGAGTTGGATGAAAGAATGGCTCCGATAATACCAAGATTCTCCCATTTTTTATGCCTTTGGGTGAACATGCAATTTATCCAATTAGCCCACGAACGGTTGGACTTGTACCAAGAACCAGGCTCGAGTTTTTTTCTCTCATTCACCCTAGTCAATGCCCTCAACATAGAACAAAAGAGCACCATAAAAATCAATAAGAAAATAATGAGGCATTCGAGGATGAGTTTCTTTTAGAAAAGCTGGACCCAAGTCGTAACGTAGGGTCTCAGAACTTGAAGAAGTAGCTTTAAAAGGAATCTCAAGGAGGATTGCCATAGACATGGTTTTGTCAGCAATGCTTAAAATACACAACTTCTTAGCTGCAATCACTACGGTATCAACTTCAAGAGTGGGAATGTCGTCTTTTCCCCTTTGCTCGATAGGGGAGGAAGGTTCGGCAGATTCGATGTCAATCGGTGCGGTTTGCTTCACTCGAGCTATAAATGACAGTGAAGAAGAGAAGATTGAATAGAATGAGAAGAAGACGAAGATGCTGAGAGCAAGAAAGCACTGATTAAGAAAAAGGAAATGGTTTCACTGAACCAAAAGCAACATTTATAGATGACGGTTGACATGAGTGTCAATATTGTAAAATGGTGGGAATCAACACTTGTCTGGTTAAGATTCAAACTAGACACGTTCGGGGGGCATTTATTAGCATATATTTTAAAATTTGCTAGTCAATAACTGGCATGTGGAGTTAAGTAATATCACAACAAACAGTTACAAGACGTGCCATGTTTGATAGAAGATGAAGCAAGTAATATGCCTCAACGAATGATAACCATCCCCACATAGAGTAACATATCATCCAGTTAGCAAGCGAGACACCCCCGATTCAAACTGAAAAACAGTTAAAGACGAACGTGGGAGAAAAACAATGGCGTAGTGGGAAGACTTCTATAAATAAAGAAGACAACAGATATAGAAAGAAAAATCAATCATCATCAACAATATCTTTTATATGTAGTGGTAGCATTAGAGTAGGCATAGTAGTAGCTCAATCCTATAATGATTCGAAGCCCTGTATCCGGCGATTTGACAAACTGCTAAACTAGATTCAATGAAGTTCTTCTAGGAGAAGGGCATCAACTAATCTATCTTATTTGAAGAATCAAATTCAACGCGGTCTTCCTTCAATGGTAGAAGAAGGATAATGGCTAATCTGCTTGTTCAAATGTATCTTTGTAATTACCCTTGTACTTTGCACCTACAATTTAGTGAATTTTCCTTTTCTGTTATCAATCTTGGGTGACATTGTTTTGTTGTAAAAGTCCTCAGTCTAGAGTCATTACCAAACCCGAACACTTTTGATAACCCAAATTGGAAGAACCATCCACGGTTTAACCCATTAGTAAAAGGATTTTTGTTGGTAACCAACACCCACTCCAAGAAACTTTTGGAGAGGTATTGAATTTGGGATTTTTAATATCTAGTGTTTGAAGATTGTGGGAAATGCCTATTTGTTTTTAATAATTATTGCAACACTTTCCATCCTTTTATATTGTTTGAGAACACTAGTAAAGTTTGATCTACAAAATGACCTGCATGAAAATTTTAGTTGTTTAGCAGCCCCATGGTTTGGTTTCTATAATCAATGTTAAAGCATGGGTCTTAACATAATCAACTCTACGATTTACTTGGGCATTTGACAACTTCTAAGTTTCTATCTTGGTTGCTTCTCCCTTTAACAACTCAAGTAAAAGGATCAACCCTGCTAAGAGTCTTGAAATTCTCTGTGTTGAAATTAGCTACAATTGGATGTCTTTGTTTCTTCAACCATGGATTGAATTGAACTCTAATATCTATTTCTTATTTTCATGACATGAATAGATTTGAGCGGGGGATGTGCATATTATTCAATGGCCTATATATAGATCCCACAATCCAAAATCAACCAATTGGAAAATGATCTTCTCGTACAAACTTCTTTTTATTTTGAGGGCTATAGCTTCACACTTTATTTATTGTTTGCCTATTGGGGTAAGATGGTGTATGAGATTCTCACGCAAAGTTCCTCTGCCATGTCCATTTGATAAAGCAATTTTAAACCATGTAAATTCAAAATTTTAATCGTTTATGCCACAACCGTGTATCATCAACATTAGCTTTTAAGGCAGTTAACAGTTAATGTTCTTTTTCAGCTTTAGTACTCTTTTCAAAACTGTTTTTTATTTTTAATCTTCTTATCAGAGATAGTGCATGAAGAATCTCCAAAATGAACTGAATATCCTTTTTGAACTAATTGGTCAACACTAAACAATTTTTTTGACTTCATTCAAGATCTTAGTAAAATATCATGAATATACTTAATTTTCTGTTTAGTGTCAATGACAATTGACATTTACAAGTTTCCTCTCACTTGAACTACAACTCCATTTCCTATGTAGACTTGTGATTTGAATCTGGAGACCTCCTGAGCTTGATCACTGGTTTTGTTTTCAGATGGTGATGCTGTATTCCCTCTCAGTATGTGATTCTTTCTCATGGCTTCAAAAGCATGTTTCCTTCCACTTTGATCAGTAGGATTTCATTAGGTTCATTTAAGTTCTGTCCATCTGTAAATTATAAATGCCCATATTGATAAAAAATACTACTTCCAACCCTTTAGAAGGCATCAAATTTTGAACAAAAAACAATTAATAAAAGATACTAGCTTGGTTTACAATGAATACGAGTAACACTAACAAACTTCTAAAAGTGTACATAAGAAGAAAATGAGAGTTACCCAATCAATGGAAACTTTATATAAGAAAGAAGGGGGGAAAATTGAATCTGACCTGGGTTCTCATCAAAACAATCAAAGCTGCATCTTGGTAATGCTCTTTATCTATTGCATTCTTCCAATAAACAAAAACATTCTTCCATCCCTTATACCCTTTTTCACTACTTTCTCTCCATCATGTGCATCCTTCTTGGGCCTTACATACCCATGAGGTTTGGACTAAAAATGAGGAAAGCTGGGAAGCAAGTCAGCAACTAGGGTCTCTAAGGTGCATGGTGTTTCCAATCTTGAGATTTCCACCCCAATGAACCAAACACTTACCAAATTGATCATTACAAGTTTCTATATACTGCTGCCACCTAGTTAACAATCTAGAGATGCCTCTAGAGTCTTATGCCCCCCTTTATTAATCTGTAGTTCCCTGACAATCATTTGCAATAAACAGTAAAATTTAAATGCACATAACCTCATAACAGAATTCAATTTCTCATAAGAAATAAAACAACAACTTCTACTATATTCTAAATATATAAAAGTCACCTTCAAAAGTTAATGAACATGGTATATGATACAACGAAGATGTAGGGTGTGCTAAAGTATGAACAGGACTGCTTCTCTAAATGGTTGTTTGTTGATATAGTTTAGTATCATTAAATTAATAGACAAATAAACAAAAATGATAATTTGCCGTTGCAAACTTAGTAAGAAACATGTTGAGGGGAAAACAGAATCAATCAAATATTTGTTTTTCAGTCATCATGTTTTCATGGCAAAATACCATGGGACATCATAACTCATAAAGAAAACAATATATATATATATATATATATATATATATATATATATAAGACTATAAAACGTTATCATACAAAAGAAAAGAAAAGACAATGCATTTTAAGGTCTTCCAGGGGGTTACTTAGATATGTCACAGAATTGAAATTAATGCCTAACACCATCCCATCTACTACAAACAAACGCATGTGGGGTTCACCGGCTGTACATCTGAATTTTAAAGCATACTCCTGAACTTTTTCTAGAGGAAAAATTCAGGTGTACAGCCCTAGACAAAGTTGCAGCTGCCTGTTCCTTTGCATATTTGGGCAAACAAATGGGGTCAATTGACCTTAAAAATTTTCAGGGTTAATTTCCCAAGAAACCCTTTGAAAAATTCTAAGTCCAATTGATGGGTGTAAACCCCTCTTTGGATTTTTCAAATGGGTAAGTTATTAATAAAAAGCTGCACAAACCTAATGAGGTCCGTGAGTTGTGGGTCCATTCCAAGGGCTATATCCATTGAATCAAGATTAAATTTGACATGGAGGTTTCCAACAACTTCATAAATCTATTGTACAAAGCATGAAGCAAGAAAGCATGTAAAGAAAGACATATTCAACTCACAAGTTAGAAGACAAAATTTAATGCAGAATTGAATCAATAGAAAATTAATTTAGAAATAAATATAGTAAAATATTAAAGACTTAGCAAAATGAAATATAAAAATTAATTAAAGCATATAAATTAGCTATCTAATAATATAGTAAAAAATGAACAAAAATGGTAAATACAATATGAATTAAAATTCGGGTACCCCACTTGACTCAAACTGTGAAGTGTAAAAACACTTAAAACAATGAGCAAGTGGGGACCATTTTGGGGGTCAAACCAAGTCCAATGTCTGTGAAAATTGGTGGACATATAATTTACTATGATAGTGACTTACTGTAAACATCTGAAATCCTAAATCCTTTAATTAGATGAGTTATGACTCTCACACCTTCACTTGTTCAGAAAAAGTCATTAAAGATGTCTCCCCCATGTCCCACCATTAGGAACTTTCAATGGGTTTAAACGGGGTCCATTTATATCATGAGGGGGGGGTCTTTATGTTTTGAAATGGAAAGGGATGGGGTACCAACCTAAGGGATTGAGCTTTCCTTCCTCTTCCTTCCTTTTTATCTCTTTTTCTCCTTTCCCTCTTTTCTTTTCTTTTTTTCTTTCTTTCCTCTCTCTTTTTCTCTTAAACTAAATCCTTTTTTTTTTTTTTTTTCTATTTTCCCCCTCCTCTTTTTCAATGGAAGAATGAGGGGTATTTATAGGTGGAGCAAAGCATGGGGGTGATGGCCATGGGATGGCATGGATGGGCATGGTAAGATGAGACCCATTAGAACTTGTGTTGGGGAAGGGTGGTTCGAATGAAGGTGTGTGGAGAAACCTCAGCCGCACACATGTGAGCTGAGGTTGCCTCCTGCTATTGCCTAAGAAAGAGGAGGTCTTGGATGTAGGCCATGTGGTAAAGAGGAGAGAATGGAGGGTGGTAGTAAGGAGGTGGAAGAATCATGGGTTTGGATGGCTATAGGGTTTAAAGGGTAGATGATGAGTTAGGGTTTTGATGTAATTGATTATGGCCACTCATCATTGCAGCTTTGAGTTGATGCCAAATCAAAGGCCATAACTCAAAGCCATTTTTAGGATATTTTTAAAGGTACAATGATTGTCTTTCAAAATTATCGTAAAAGCAACGATAATTTTTGGATTTTGAACCCCTTTACTATCTGGGCTTGCCTTTTGGGCTCTGTAACTCAGAAAGTTTCAAATCCTTTATGCATTTCGTATCACTCGAATGCTTTGGTCGTAATGCAACTACCATAATCAAATTCATATAAGCGCAGGTAGGTTAAAACTAAGTCTAAATGGATCTAAAATGTCTCAAACCCATATAACAGGTGTAAAATGGTAAAATTGTATCTTAGGGTCTTGATATGAAAGGTAACCTTTGAATTTTATGGGACATAGGTTTAGACAGTTTGCGAAACCAATACCCGAGTCAAAATCTGTATTTAAAACCTTGATCTGTTTAAAGCCAAATTCTCAGCAGAATCAATACGGGTTTTTGTTAAGTCCTAGGTGGAAAAAATGCAGGTCATAGAATATTTCAAGCTCTAAAGTCTCAGGAACACATGATCTAATAAACTATCAATCAGATTCCCAGAGAGTTCTTGGGAGATTTTTGAAGGAAGGTCACTTGGCAAAAAAACACAACCCGGATTTATAAGAAAATGAGTAAATAGGCTATGTTGAGTTTACAAATAAACCTATCTATTAGGGGGCTCTTTGAAGATGTGGAAAAATCTTAGAAAATGGGTCTGATCTTAAGAGATTTGGGTTTTAGGAGAATTTTTGGGGGTTCACCAAGTGTTGGATACAGACAAAAGTGGTTCATATTTGATTGAGAAAGAATGGGGTAACTGGGGCATGTTGAGTCTCTCGATAGTCTTGGTCTATGTGAGAGCCTTTTGAAGGTCCTAGAATTATCAAAGTAAGGCCACTGATTAGCTGAATTTCTTATCTCTGGTGAATTTCCAAGGACCCATTGACGGTTCATCACTTGCTAAAAATGATTGGGTTTAATCTGAAAAAATTGAGTAAAATGATGTGAAATGGGTTTAATAATATTTGAGTTTGAGAGCAGGTTTTGAAGCCTTGCCAAAAAACGAGAGCTAGCTAGTGATTGTTCTAAATTTGGCTGTTCGGAGAATTTTTGGAAGCCTACCATACGTCAAATACAGATAGAACTTTTTTTTGAGGGTTTAGAGAAGTTTTGAGATTTTAAAGGTTGCCTAGGTCTCTGGAAATTCAAGTTTATTAGAGAGTTTTTGAAGATAATCATGATTAGAGGGCATAGGACCTGATTTGGGGTCATTTGGGTGACAGGGTAAATTCATAGGAAAATAAGGGATTTCGAGAATATGGGGGTTGAATGGTAATTTTCTAGCCTTTGATGCTTCAATGTGGGAAGGCTTATGAAGGCTGGAGAATTCTTGAGAAAATGGGTTTAATAGATTGAGATTTGGAATAATTTGGAGGTATAAGGGCAAAATGGTAATTTACTAACCTTTGATGCTTAAATGTGAAAAGGCTTATGAAGGTTGGAGAATTATGAACAAAATTAGGTTGATAGATTGAAATTTGGACCCTTATAGTCCTGTTGTGTTTTCTAGGGAAATTAGGCTTTAGTTTGATTAATCCTTGAGTAGGGTTTTGATATTGATATTGCACTTTGCAACTAGAGTATCCTTTGGAAATGTCTAACCACCTAAAGTCAATATCTAATCTTAGTGTCTAGGGTTTAGGGAATGTCGGGGTCTTGGCCTATCTTTCCTAAACCAAGGGTGTCTAGAGTCTGATCCTATCTATTGTTGTAATGAACCCATTTGATCCCATTGAATAACCCAAGTCAAAATTTGGGTGCTGACAGATGCCCCCATTTGGTATGTGTGGTGAGACCATGTAACAAAGGATAAAAGCACCTTAATTTTGACTTGGATGAAATAGTACCTTTTCTTTTGTATAACTCATAAATATTGGGTGGGTTTTATAAATATAGGACTGTTTTAGCCATTAAAACTAGAGGGCTAAAATTGGTTTCAACCTTTTGGGTTGATAATTTTGTAAACATTTTGTCTTGTTGAAATGCCTTCTTGGATGAGAATCCATTCAATTAGCTTTTTGCAAATCTTTTGAAATGAATCACAATTTTATCAAATAGTGAAATTGGGTCTTAGCTGATTGAGAGATTCTCTATAATTTTTAAAAATGAGGTCTATCTGTGAGTTACACTTAAGCTAATGGTTCTTTCTTTGCTCCTAGTGGTATTACTATTAGCATATGCACTGCATCGGGAGACATGTAAGTCATCGACATGGGGTGCAACTGTTTGAAAACATTACGAAAAATAGATCATACAAAAGCTGTAAAGTCATGCGAACTAATATGTCGATCCTAACATTTATCTTTTATTTATGGATTTATTATCTTTTGAATATTGCAATGTTGATTTTTCTTGATTTTTTGAATACTGACAGAATTTCCCATTTTTTGATGATTTTATTAATGATTATTTCTTGAAATGTGTATGAATTGAATTGTTAGGCTCTTTTGGCAAGAGCCATGATTTTTCTTTGCTTATGTATCAATCATGAATTCCTTTGAGAGTCTACTTCAATCATGATACATGGTCTTATGAGTTAATTGTATCACTGCCCCTATTTTGGACAAATATTTTCATTTGAAAAATTCTCATAATTTTTTGTGTAAAATGTAACTTTTACCCCTAGTTTGGACAATAGTTACAATAAACAAGAGTCATATAATTTATGAAGTAGGTTGTATCATTTTTCCCCATTCTAGACAAAGGTTACAAAATATAATATCTCTCATAAATCATGGAGTGAATTGTTTCTTTTGTCCCCATTTTGGACAAAAGCTACAAATTTAAAGGACTCATAGAGAGATTTTGGGGAGCTCTCTGTAGAAAAGCTCTGGGACCTTGGAGGGTCAATGCTATATATCTTTATGAATACCTCTAAGGTTTACATCATAATTCTAATGTGATATATAGACTAATGGATCTATCTGCAATGTTGTTCTCGTCCGAGGTGAACAACACTACAATTAGCTGTATCATTTACCCCTATTATGGAAAAAGGTTACAATCTCAAGGACTCACAAAGAGATTTTGGGAAGCTCTCTCTAGAAAAGCTATAGGACCTTGGATGGTCAATTGTATATATCTTTATGAATACCTTTGAGGGTTTACATCATAATTCTAATGTGATATATAGACTAATGAATCGATCCGCAATGTTGTTCTCATTCGAGGTGAACAACATTATAGTTTTGAGATCATTTAATTAAGTAAAATTTTACAACGATGCTTTTCTCGAAGCTAGGGTGGAATCTTGAAAGATCGATTATTGTGCCTTGCCTAGGTAATGACATCTCAGTTATTATCAGAGTAGGTATAACACACAACATTTGGAGTGAATGTGACATGTGCTTATGTCTCTTATAAGCAATGCAACGAGGGGGGGGCTATGCTTAATAAATTGGTCCATTAGATGGCAGCAGTCTATTGGCGAACAAAATTAGGGAGATGTTATTGCACTATCTCCGAAGAAGCTATGGGGGGTCAAAGATGACCCGTGCTAGACAATAGGTTTTTGAACCTGATATGGTGTTGAAATCATGGTTCAAAGTATCGCTAGACTTATGGATTAAATTTATAGCATGACCTGTGTTTTCTTCAAGTAGTACTATGGGGTCTTAGTGAGTCATGCGACAAATAACTAGCTAAATAATGTGGTCATCAATTGGGTTAGCCTATGACAGGATAAACTGGGGATGCCCTCTGCCAAATCAACATGGCCTTAATCAGGACTTTGAGGGAGATGCTGTTGTGCTCTCTCTAGAAGCTTGGATGGTTTAAGTCAACTGGGTGTTGTGAGGGTGATTCTCTAGTCTTAGATGAACACAAAGGCTTGAGCTATGAACCAAAGCATTACACAAGCTTAAGGAGTGAATTATGTTACTTTCTTTGTCCAAATGGAAAATATCACAACTTTTCCATACCTTACAATGTCCCGACGTGACATGTTATAAGTAGAGGGCTCATTAGGGCTTAATCAAGAGTTTTTTAGGCTTTCTCTAAGAGCTGTGGAGATTTTGAAAAATTAGTGCTATGCATTATCCATGAATACCTCTAACGATTTATATCATGAAGAATAGATAGACTATGATATGAGGTGACATTGCTCACACTCGAAGAGAAAATGTCAATTTCTATGCCTTCTTGTAAAATCACTACCAATGTGATGTTACCGAACCTGAGTGACTAATTGGGGCTTAATTGGGAGGGTTTTTAAGGCTTCCTCCAAAGCTGTGGAGATTGAAATTCTATCCTAGAGGGGGGGTGAATAAGATTTGTCGTACTCTTTTCAATTAACTTAATTTGCTGTGGTTTATCTTACAATCCTTGTTAGTTAATTTGGCAATATATTGATTTAAGTCTCTATTATCAATTTTGTTAATTTACTCTTAATTGGTAATGCACATAACAAACACAATTGCATCAATCACATGAACACAAAATAGAGAAAATGTACACAACCACAACACAGATGCTTATAGTGGTTTGGTACTAAGGCCTACGTCCACTCCTAAAACTGAATCTAGAGCTTCCTGTAATTTTATTCAGATTGAAATACAGACAATCTAGGTAAAATTCACACAAAACCCTTTCTACTTGCTATGC
>JAOXJP010039908.1:0-16442 GCA_025762735.1 Platanus orientalis
CTCTCTATATATATATATATATATATATATATATATATATATATATATATATATGCTCATGAAACAAGACAGATTTTACAATAAGCTTTTTTTCAGTGTTAGTGAATGGAATCCTTGCTAGGTTCTTTAATGGTTCGAGAGGGTTTAGGCAGGGAGATCCCCTCTCCCCGTTTCTTTTTATCATGGTTTTAGAGGTTTTGAACAAAATGATATCAAAAGTGAAGATGGGGTTTATTTCGGGATTCAAGGTGGGCTCAGGGTAGGTATCTATCTCTCACCTTCAGTTTGCAGATGACACTATGATTTTTTGTGATGCTGATGTAAGGCAGTTGGGATATTTAGATGTATTTTTAAATATTTGAGGCAGTCTCGGGCCTAAAGATTAATATGGCCAAGAGTGAAATTTTTCAAGTTGGCGAGAATTGTGATATTGAGAATCTAGCTTAGAAATTGGGTTGTAAAATCGAAATCCTACCTGCTTCATACTTTTGTCTTCCATTTAGAGCTAGTTACAAATCGAAGGAATTGTGCGAAGCGGTAGTAGAAAGGATTTCCTACCGGCTGGAGTCGTGGAAAAGTCCTCTCTTATCCAAAGGGAATAGGTTGACTTTGATCAAGGCAACCTTAACGGCCATTTCGAATTATTTCTGATCTCTTTTCACTACTCTGGCCTCAGTAGCTAGTAGGATGGAGGCTATGTTTAGAAGATTTATTTGGGATGATCGACCTGATCATCATGGATACATTTAGTGGACTGGGATTCTTGTTGTAGGTCAGTTAGCCATGGGGGTTTAAGCGCTAATAAAATTTGGAATCATAATAGGGTTCTTCTTGCTAAATGGCTTTAGAGGTTCGGAGTGGAAAGAAATAATCTATGGTGTAGGGTAGTGGTGGCTAGATTTGGTGAGAAATCATGTTGGGAATCTAAAGAGGCTAAGGGAAGACATGGATGCGAGATTTGGAAGTCCATTCTATCACCATGTATTTTACTAAATTGATCACAATTCAAGGGACAAGAGATATTATTTAAGAGCACTTGGTTTATGAAGGTTTTTACTGTAAAGCTTAGAAAGGAGTTCTTTTTATATGCAGGAAGTATATTCCTATCAGCACAAGCATGTTATTTAGCATTTTTATTCTAAGTGCATAGAATTCATGGTGGCTTGGCCCAATGGTAAGGCTTACCGTTAGTGTCCCTGGTGGCGCGGGTTCAAGTCACGGAAATAGCCTCTCCAGAAATGGGGGTAAGGCTGCGTACATCTTGCCCTCCCCAAACCGCCCTTTAGTAGGAGCCTCATGCACTGGGCCCCCCATTTTTTTTTTTTTTGCATAGAATTCATGGAACTCCCCCTTACTCATATCTCTCCCTCTTTTATTCATTGCACTCCCCCCTTAATATATACCAATTTAAGTATAGGCATTCAATAAAGGGATTCAATCATACACTCATATGCAAATATTTTACACCAATAGAACAAAAACAAGTCAATATTTCAAATTTTCGAGTTCACTTGCTCTAACCCAAATTTGTTTTAGAGGAGCAAGTTTTTTTCCTTCAATTTGCTGAATTTTTCTCTTTTGCTCCTTCCTCTTAAATTTTTGAGATTGCAGCCAATCATACAATCTCTTTTGACATTCAAATTTTGTAGGTGTCCTTTTGTCCCACAATAGTAACATTTAACTATGTGTTCATTGGACCACAAGGCAAGAAATTTGGGTACATTTTGTTCTACCTTGCCTTTCTCTTTATGAGTTGGAGACTTACCTTTCACAAAGGTATTCCTAGATTTAACCATATTCTTATGAGTTTTGTTTGGTTTTTGAATATTCATTTCCATAGCCAATCCCAGTTATATCTCGCGTATATTTTCCCATGTTTACTAGTCTCAAATTTATCATTTCCTTGAATTATAACTTTAAGGGATTTATAATTATTTTCTTCTAAGGTTTTGATCTTACTTTCTAGTTCATTTATATTTCTTTGAAGCTTTCCATTTGATTCAACAAGCTTCTTATTCTCTTCTATTTCTTTAGAAAGTTTTTGATTTAATTCATTAAATTCCTTTTTCTTAAGAGTTTGATTTATCTTTTAATTTCAAATTTTCCTTAAGAGAATAGCATTTGACTTTGAAAGCTTATTTTCTTTCACAGTTCATGAAGATTCATCTTCATTGCTTGTCTGCTTGATGATTCATCTGAGTCATCGGAATTGTCATCTCATGTAATTGTCATCGCCTTGTTTTTATGATTCTTTCTCTTATTGGCACATTCAGCTGCCATGTGTCCAAATCTTTTGCATTCATAGCATTGGATTTCATCATTAGTTTTTTCTTTTCTTCTAAATCTTTCACTCATTTTCTTATTGTTAGGAGAAAACTTTTTCTTCATTTTGAGGAATTTTCTGAATTTCTTACTAAGGAATGCAAAGTCCTCATCTGACTCTTCCTCATTGCTAGGTTTTTCATTGGTTAACTTAAGAGCCAAGTCCTCTCTAGCTGGTTTGAGTTTCCACTCAAAAGTTTGAAGTGACCCAAGTAGTTTTTCTACTTTGATTTTATTTAAATCTTTGCTCTATTCAATTGTTGTCACCTTATGATAGAATCTCTCAGGGTGAGATCTCAAAATTTTACTCACAGTCTTGGAGTCAAAGACTTCTCCAAATCTCCTCATTGAATTAACTATATCCTGGAGTTAGGTATAGAATTCAATGAAATATTATGTTTCTTCCATTTTAAGGGTTTCAAATCTAGTGGTCAAGATTTGAAGCTTAGATTTATTCACTATGTCGGTCCCTTTATGGATCATCTCCAGGAGATCCCAGTATTCTTTGGCGGTTTTAAGGTTACAAATCCTTTGAAACTCTTCCGCACTAACGGCACAAACAATTGCATTCAATGCTCTGTAATTTCATTGAATGCATTCTTATCACTAGAGGTCCATTAGCTATAGTCTTCCATAGTAAAAGTCGTCCAACTGGAAACAATAGAGTTTTAGATGGCAATGTCTTTAGCTTTGAGGAAAATACGCATCTGCGTTTTCCAATAAGAATAGTTAGACCCATCAAAGTATGGAGGTTTACCCATGGACATTTCTTCAGCCAAATGGATATCTAAGGGATCTTTGTGCTCAGGATGTTTAGCCCAATAAGAGCAACATTGCTTTGATACCAATTGAAATTGCAAGATTCCGATATCCAATGATCCTAGAGGGGATGAATTCAACCAATTTTCAAACTTATTTAACTATTTGGTCCTATTTTTATTTACTTTGATTTATTTAAAAACTTAACTCAATAATGAAGTAGAATGATCAACAGAATTACTTCAAGTAAATCAAGAAGTTGCATTATAGATGGAGCATTCACATTAGCAACATTGTCATACTATAAATACTATCATAGACCACTATACTCCGCTATACACTATAGCAAACTATAGCAGAGCAGGAGAGAGGCTGATAGATTACTTAAAGATATTAACACTTATTTATCACAAGAGCAATTACAAAAGTAATAGACAAAGAATGTAAGCAATCACACAATGAACAAGAGATTTATATAGTGGTTCGGCACTCTGGGCTTACGTCAACTCTCAAAAGCTCTTCCCCCAAGCTGATTAATTTTATTAATAATTCTCCTAAACTATTATAGAAAATTAACAAACTGTAAATTCACTTAAAAGTTTAGAAGGAATCCACTGGCTTTATAAGTATGCAGTCGTGACTTCGGTGAATGTGTTCCGTCCGGTGGCTCCAATGGATGCTTGAGAATCCGCACTTGGCTCTAGCAAGTGCTAGAGAATTTGCCTCCAATAATTGTAGTGAAGGCTACGAGTTCGGTTGAAATAGTGGAACTCCTTCCATAGTTGCTTGTCTCGTTGTAGGTTGATTACTGTTCACCTTCTTTGGAGAGTTAAGGATTTTACTGTGAGAATTACTTTCCAAGATTCCAAGGAGTATTGTGTTTGAAAAGCTTCTCTCATGACCTTTACTAAGGGTTTTACTATAGGTAAAGGCTCATGGTTCACATACTCTCTTTAAGGATTTATAAATAAATTGCTCAAGAACTAGGTGTTTTCAAGTAGAAATCATAGTGTTATTCTTGGATTCTTGTTAAGAACAATTGGGATTTGTTCCCTATTTATAGAGGAGCAAAACCATTTTCGACCCCCAACAAATCTATTCCAACAGTAAAAAAAATAGAGCCATTGGAAATTTTCGCAAATGTAGAAAAACTAAATTTTTCGCCTCTGATTGATCAAGAATCAAGAATCAAATTTGCTCAAGTAGGAAAAAATCTTGATTGATTAGGGATCAAGCTTGCTTGAGCAAGAAATAGCTTTCTCGAGCAAGGTGAGATCAACAGGTTCTGTACAAATCAAAAGACTACCTCACTGATCAGGAAGAACCACTGATCGGTCATAATCCCCTGTTTATGAATTTTTAACTTCTTTTAAACACATTTCAAGCCCATTTTTAACCAACCAATGTGGGGCCTTTCTCTAAGGTTTTGGTAGGTCTTTTATTAAACCATTCTAAATCCATGAGGTTAGGTTCATACCCAAAAACCCACTTACCAACATTACTTTTGAATTTGATTTTAAAGTCCATTATTGGCTTCTTGAGGTGACAATGTCTTTGGAGCTTGAGACTTTTTGAATTCTTTACTTGTGTAGCTTGAGTCTTTTGAGCTTGTGGTCTTCTCGGCTTTAAGATGATCTTCATGAGGCTTCTTCTGGACATTGACTTGAACCTGCATGACTTAAAAAAATTTACAACATAGGCATATATGTAAAACCTTTTGACCATAAGACTACATGTACTTACATAGTTTTGGAATGGGATTGACAATACATATTTTACATTAACAGGGGAAAGATGGGTTGTAGGTTTGGGTTTCAAGAAGGGTTCAAGAACTCTTTAAGAGAGGCTTCTTGACTGAGTTTTAGTTTCTTGATTAGAAAAAAAACCAGTGAGTGACAAGGAAAAATAAAGAAAAGGAGAAAAAAAAGAAGAAGATAAATAAGAAAATAATAGTATCTGGTGTAGGTAATCACCTACCTCACAAGCCCTTAAACATCACCATCCTTGGGTTCAAGTTTAGACACCAAAATCTTGAAGAGAAGGAGTTACACTCATAGAGTGCAAGAAACCAACCAAAATTTTATTAATTCTATTGTACGAATACAAAAACATGCAGTCTTATGTATAGGCTCACAAACTCAAGAAAATAGTAAGAAACCAAATAAAAAACTCCTAAACTACTAGCTTACTTGCTACCTAAGACTTTTCTAAACTCAAAATTATTAAAAACAAAACAGTACCAAAATTAAGCCCTTCTAGAGGATTTCGACCAGCACTCTAAGAGGACCTCATTTTGACTTGTTGACTCTTTAAAATTACTAAATACCATTGACAATAATACCTTATTACAAAAATGCCTAAAAACAAAAATTAAAATAACCCTCATGTCCTAGATCCTAATAACTGATGAAATATTAACTAAAACAGTAAACATTAATACAGTAAACTAACTCAATAAAGACTCTATCATGTGTCCCAAAGATGTTATTCCATTATGTCTTCTTGTGTGGACCCCACCAAGACCATGTGTGGGCCCCGCATGTCTCTAATGTCTGCATCACTATTACACATTTGTGGGTGGAAATTTAGTCACATGGAGAAGTAAGAAGTAGTTTGTGGTGGCAAGGTCAAGTGTTGAAGTAGAGTTCAAGTTAATGGCCCATGAGATTTGTGAACTCGAGGATTGTTGTCTGAGTTGGGATTTCCCATCTATGGTCTAATGAGCTTGTATTTTGATAACAAGGATTGCTTACAATCCAGTGCAACATAATAGATCCAAGCATGTGGAGGTAGATCGTCACTTCATCAAGGATCACCTATAGTTAGGGAATATCTATACTCCTTTTGTTAGGTTGGGTGCTGATATTCTAACCAAGCGGTTAAGTAGTGCTCACTTTTTTTCTATTATTGGTAAGCTGGGAATGTGGGATCTCTATTCTCTAACTTAAAGGGGAGTGTTGGAGATCATATATATAGTAGTTCTTGTATATGGAGCATGGTTGTAATTTCATGTATGTAGAGGGGTTTGTTTCTTCTTTTTCAGTTTTTGTGATTCTCTTGTACGGTATACCACATATATAAATTATATATAGAATCATTAGTAGAGAGTGGGATATACTCCATTTTCCCCAATTCCTTTTCTTCTTCTTCTCCTTGAAACCCTAAACCAACCCCAAACTCCAATTTAACTTTCTTGTGTTCATCATACTTTTTATCTTTTGATTTTGTAGGATGTGCTTATCAAAATATATATCTAGGGATGTGAAAATGCACTTTTACGCCTGCATTTCAGTGACATCATAGATCCAGATTAGATATTCTTTAAGCAAACATGTGAGCTATCAGTAAAGTCAAGAAACACAAGGATGTTGCTGTGGCAGTAGTTCCTTTACATACAGGTATATCCCCTTTTTTCGTAGTCATATGACAAATCATATCAAAGTAATCATCCATTTTACAAATTGTTATTCTTTGCCTGGTGCTTTTGTTTTCTGATGTGAAATATTTTTTTTATTGTAACAAAGAAAAAGAAGAGAGAGAGAGAGAAGAATATAAAGAGGGGATGAGAAATCCCCATAAAGATACAAGGCTGCCCTTATAGCAATACAGATTGCCCCTCCCAATCCCTAATAGAGCTTACCCCCCAATAGCATTTGACCAATTCTTAACAAGGGCTTTATTGGCCAGAGCCTCATATCCCTTGTAATGCCTTGCCCAAAAAATGACCTCCTTCTTCTTGTACACGTTAAAGGAGGGTTCAACACGACCATGGAAAACCCGGTTGTTCTGCTTTAGCCAAATTGACCTACATACCGCTGTGGTAACCAAACATTAAATCTGCTTGCCTATCCTGTTTTGTGCCATGGTCCTCCATTCCTCAAGAAGTCTAGAAATATCTGGAGGAGCTATGAAGCATATTCCGAAGTGACATGAAATCCTGCTCCAGATCCCCACATGAATAGGAAATGAAGGAGAAGGTGGGAAATTGACTCACCACTCTTGTAGCATAAAAGACAGACACTTGTGAGTTGGTGCCCTTTTTTTCATCAACACATCCATCATTGATAGCCTTTCTAATACCACTGTCCACATAAAGAATTGGACCTTTAGAGGCACAGCCTTGTACCACACTTCTTGGTGTTAGTCATATCATATCATATCAAAATGATCACCCATTTTACAGAAACAATACTCTTTACCAGTAATCATCGTGCAAGGTACGCAATTAGTTAAATTGTACCCCATTAGACTGAATATATGTGGTAACAACTACCCATTAAACTGAATATACATGGTAAGTTCTTGCATATTGCTGAGATTTGGGAGGTTTTTCTTTGATAAGTTGTATTTTTATAATTTTATGCTCCAAATTGTCCCATTGTAAGTGCTGTAGTTGTGATCAGACCAAGTCATCAAAGGTACTAGGATTTTCTGCACTGTGGTCTAATTTAACTATCTCAAAACAAACATATAACATGCTTGAAGGAATCTTTAGTGGATATTGTGTTTGTAAACCAATTTCCCCACTGATTGTTCCCTGACTGGATGGTGTTAATGAAGTAACTATGTATTCATGGATATCAAGGTTTTCATATATAAGGAATCTTAGGTCAGGATGTCCACATGTCCTGCTTCCTTCCAACTGAACTATCTTTTGTGCACATGAAGATGGATCAGGTGTCAAGACCATATTGGATGATGATATGGAGTAACTATAGGTAGTGTACATGCAGATGGATCAAGAGTCAGGACCATCATTCGATGGGTTCCCATATAGGAGAATCCTAGGACAAGTATTAACCATGTCTACCAATCCTAATAATTCAGTTTGTGGTTTTTAGGATGATTCCTATTGTTTCTTCTTTGTTCATCTAGAAGAATGCAGATCAGATGGTTTAACTTTAGGTCCAAGCGGCCTCTGGATCTCCTAGTCGGGACTCATGAAGTGGTGGGTGTTGACTTTGTCCTGACTCCCAACTCCCATTTGCATCACGTGTGTGGCATAGTTATAGTGGAATTGCAAATCTTATTAACTAATGCATTCCTCCTGCAGCAGTCTCCTTTGGTCTACTTGCGATGTTCCATTGATAATGATTTATTTGATGCACAATCATCTGGGTGTGCAATAGACAGCACATTGCTATATATGTTGGCTACCATTCTATTTATGCTATCCTTTTATTGTTTCTTGACATTGTGTGCTATTGAAGGGAAAGGGAACAAAGCAAGACTAGCCCCTTTGGAGCAACCAACGTGTACTGTTCAATTAACCACACCTTCATTGATTTTATAGGGGACTTCGCCTTTCCTAAAATTTCACCTTTTTTTTTTGTTTGTGGTTGATATTAGTTTGGTATTTGAACTCTTTTTGCACTATTTTAAAATAGAACTTATAAGCCAGATGGTGCAAATTTATATATTTTGTTAGTTGATAAATCTGTCTGGCACAAGAGTGCCAAGTACTTGAAAATGAAAACAGACCAGTGGGACAAAAAGTGTTGTTCATATCCAACCAGTTCATATTTAATCGATACACAACTTACAAGTTTGGTGTTCAGAAATGGATTTAAGAAGTGGAACATGCAAAAACTGTATGAACATCAAAGCATGCAGCATAGTACCAGTATATCATAGAAAAGCTCATTCCACATCTTCAAGGTTTCCTTCTCTAATGAAACTTCTTCATGTCAGTACATGGTTTTGCATAAACATTACAGCCTGCCTCTCTGAATGTGTTACATTGTTGAAATGGCATGTCTTATTTTGTCTATGCATAATAGGTAGAAAGAAGTTATCTTACAGGTGTATTAACCAATTAGAGAAAAAATTGACCCCACCCTAACAACATACTATCCTCATTCCCATAGATGTAGCTTACAGACACAGGATTGAGACACATCATTTTGATGGTTACACTTGCATCACAGTCTCTTGTGCCCAAAATATAATTCCATTAAATTGTCATAATCATCCATTTTGTATTCTTCCCTTGGTGGGGGACCATCACACGGGTCATGATTGAAGTCATAATCATCCATTGTGTATTTTTCCTTTGTGGGACCATTACATGGTTCATTGATTGAAGTTCCCCAATATTTTGAATCCCCCTACTTCAGATGTGTTATGGTCTCGTTGGTGGTAAATTGATTGAAGAATTACCCTATTGGATGTGTAGGGTAGTCTAGTTCTCTGATTGAAGAAGTAACATGGACCACACTCCAGAATTACCCATCAGTCAGAATATCGAAAAACAACCTCTCATAGTTTTTGTTCATGTTAAGGATGCTGCCCACCCGGTGTTAGTTCAATTCTTTTACCTTAGTTGGATGTTTTAGGGAGATTTTGGTATGCAGGGGCAGCAGCCAGTAGGGCTAGAATTTACTGTTCTTTGGGTTTGATTAAAGAGACCTCATGCAAGTTATTGGATCATTTGTAATCAATCAATAGACTCATCTCCAACCCCCCTCCCCCCCCCCCCCCCTTCCCCTTTCCATCTTCCCAAACCTGCCTTCTATAATTTTTTTTTCTCGTCAGTGTGCCCAAAAGAATGTGATAGCTGGAAAGCTAGGTCCATTTGGATTAAAACGTAATTCAAAGGAAGTTAGTGGGGGTGTAACTGTCGACCAAATCTCTCTTTCGGCAACACACTTGCATCTCAAAAGAGGGAACGGTGCTCCAATTTTGGCGTGTAGCTGAATTGTTGAAAAAGATGGCTTACTCTTGCCGACTGTATAGAATTACAATTGGAGCCAACATACCAGGATAAGGTAATCTGCAGTTTAGCTTGCAGGATTTATTGGGGGTAGGGGCTGTAGCATACTTGTCCTAGTGTGCTTTTGTGTGCTCTTCCTTTTGTTGTGCCCTTTTAAGGCAAAAGATCAGCTCAAGCAAGGTTTCCACAAGCATGCGCAAGTAATCTTGCTTGAGCTGCCACATAGAACAAAAAAAGAAAGAAAGCAAACCTGAGGTATAGCTTGGGTTTTTGTCTGCCTTTTGTTGTTACGTGACAGCTCATGCAAGATGCTTACACGTACTTAAGGAAAGTTTGCTTGAGCTGATCTTTTCCCTTTTAATATCATTGATAAGTTTGTTCTCTTCAAAGGTTCCCCCCGGTTTGCAGGATTTATTGGGGGGTAGGGGGTGAGTATACTTGTCCTAGTGTGCTTTGGTGTGCTCTTCCTTTTTTGTGCCTTTCTTTTAACATCCTTGATGGGTTTTTTCTTTTCAAAATTTTTTTCTTCCCCCGGTCTTTATGAAGCATTGGAGACATTTGGGCAGAAAAACACCACCCAAAGTTTAACAGTTGTTTGTGTCATTATCCTTTTCCATATAAAAATGTAACCTACCTACTTACTATTTGACCTGCTTTACAAATGATTTCGCATTCCATCCGTGGAATCATGTCTTTAGAAGATGATAAGAAAATGTATTGTGTATTTAGGGTTTGGCATCTTTCACTCTGGATTTGATGATTAGACAAGCCAAATGACATGCTAAAGTAAATAAACAAGAGCTTGTGGGAGATACTGTAATGGAGTGCTTTTGCACGACAAAACCTTAGGATTCAAAACAATGCAAAACATTACATCATGTAGTGTTATTTAAAAAGATTGAAATCTTGGTAGGCTAGGGAATAATGTGTTTGTAATCAATTACTAATTTCCAGCAAATTATGATACCCGTCTGAACGTCGTACTGCCCTACAGTCCACATCATTCGACTACAATCAGATAACAACGTAGGGGACCCAAATTCTGATATTTTAGAATTCAAATATCATTCTTCCTGTTCAACCATTTGATTCAATAGCACATTGTATCATTCCTATTGTTCAACTATTTGATTCCAACGTGATGAAATATACAAAATTTGAAAACCGCCTGCCTAAATTTGAATATTTTTGTTCTACGTGTTTCACTATAGAAGATCCTCCATAGTATGCACGTGATGTTATATCAATTGCCTGACATGCTGGGGCTCAGGTATGCCGGGGTACACGTCATCTTTAAAACATAAGGTAGGTAGACAGTTCCGTTCTAGCTGGAGCCATATCCCCCCTGTATCACCCTTACTGTGTTCCACAAGACACAAGGGAGTGGCCATGCAAAAAGTGTATGGGTCCCACCCCCTTGTGTCTTGTGGAACATGTGGTACACAGTAAAGGTGATACAGGGGATATGATTCCGTTCTAACCTGAGAAGGATTTTGTCCGCCTCCCTTAACGGACGCTTGGTCCACTGGGTGTTAGGATGGTTATCAGGATCTTGATTCGGATTGCAGGATCGCACATTCCTAAGTCATCTAATCTTACCAACTCCTAACCAAAATCTTAGATTATAGGATCGCTATAGGATCTCATCCTGGATCTTGGAATTGTAAGAAATGATCCAAACAATTCTAATCGATTCCATTGTGAACCTGCAAAAAAGTATATGTTTAATAATTATAAATCACTAAAGCTTAATAAAAAAATCCTTAATTTTAAATACTAATTACTTAATTCTATCAAACTATTAAGAAAATAATAAGAGAATACAACTCTTCCTTTTAAAATTGGTCACATTATTTTGTTTATTCTATTGTAAAGTTTAACAGTTCAAGTTAAGCAAAGCTAACCAACCTCGTAATATGTTTCATTCAGTTGTTTTTCAATCAAGATTCAAGAGTAGAACTTGGTACAATATATCTAGACAATAGTCAAGCCAATGCTAGTTTGATTGGAATTATCATATTCTAATAATATCAGATTGTAGGTGGAGTTTTAAGTTGAATAGAGCTAGCCATAATCATATTTCTTGTTGTAAGGTGAGCTCGTCCCATTTGTAAGTGAAATACCTTCTTTTACAATAACAATTGAACTGGAGAAGGAATGAGTTTCGTGAGTTTTGTTTTTAACCATAGTAAAAAAAGGATTGAAATATAAATCATTTTGTTTGAATCCACTTAGTTTATTTAATATGATTGTTATTGTGGTGTTAGAACTTTGAAAACATTGTAATTTGATACTTGGTAGATAATTAATTTATTTTTTGGGTAATTTGTTTTGAAAAAAAAAAGTATAATATTTTCTTATTTAATAGAGATAAAAAGTATAAAAATTACATTATTTTAAAATTTATTCACTTTTCTTTAATGATTTTAATGATTCTTTTATCTGTTTCATCATTATTATTGGTTTTGCCTTCTATTTTTTTTTACGAAAAGTAGAATCTTACGATCTTCGATCCAATCTGATCCATGAAACCCCTCACTGATCTTATATAGGATTCCGATTTTAACAACGGACACGTTAGTGCCAAAAAGTGATAAGTGCCCCCCCAAAAAAGTGTAAATCACTTTTCGGCAACACCCAACGAACTAGGAGCTGTATCCTTCGTGTCATCTTACGATTAGGGCTGTCAACCATCCGATTATTATCCATGTTTGATCTGCTAATATTTGATTCGAATACATCTATATCTGATTCAATTATTCAACTAAATATCTGAATCCATTGAAATTAATATTTATATTATAATGTTGTGGGACATTTTATGTAGAATACAACATAAGAATATAATTACCTAAACCTTAACCCATTTCTCATCTCCCATTCCTAATTTGAATGAAAGAAAGCTCAGTAGCTAGTTCCCCATTTTCTTGTTGATCCATCAATCATCTTCTATCTCTATAATTTCTAGGTCTTTATCGTTTTCGTAAATATTCAAATTCGATATTTGATTAAATAAACAAATACACATACGGTGTATACCGATGTCCGATTCGTATTCAATCCATTGACAGCCTTACTTACGGTGCACCATGGTTAGCCACAGGGTGGGGCCTTGCAAAGTGTATGAGCTCCACCCCCTTTGTGTACGGTGAGCCACAGAGGATACATATCCAGCGGACCAAGCGTTCGAGAATCCTTCCTCATTCTAACCCAGATGAGTTGGGGTTCACATCACCTGCGATGATCCTCTTTGTGAGACGTCGTGAGACGAGACACATCATGGGTATCATTTCACTTTTTGGAGCTGTCACATCACCCCCAAAAAGTGAAATTATACTTCCCCTCTGTCTTGGCTCACGACGTCTCACAAAGAGGATCGGCGCAGGTGATATTCCCTCTAATTTGAAGGCGTGCCTCACCCAATCAATAAGGTAAATAAACTCCCTTCTTTTGGCCTACAATTTGTGTTGCACTTCCCACTGACAAATCTCTAATACAACAACTCCAAAACTATTAGCATCCAAACAGTAGGTTGTGTGTCGTGCCTAGCTCAACACATGAATTTATGTCAATGCAACATTAACAAATCAACTCATCAACAATACAAATTTAAATGATACATCCTGTATCTAGATGATGTGCCCTAGAAAATCAACTACATCTTGACAGATAAATTTACAGTGCAAGCTAATAGGCTTCGGATTGTTATGTATCCATGTTTTGGGGCATTGTTTTAAGACCCTGCCTAAGCAGGATGGTCGGAGCCACTGATGAACTCGTCCCTATATGGGCTTGTTTATTTGGTTTGTGTGCTAGACCGCACCTAAAATTCAACACCAGAAGTAACTGAGAAATCCATAAAGGTAAGTAAAACCAAAAAAAAAAAAAGATGGATTGCGTATGGAACAGCTAAATAAAAAAATCAGTTGATATCATTCTCTTGATTCATATGAAGTTTGGATTTTGACTGTCATAAACCTATGCGATCTTTATGAATGAATGTGCAACTACCATAGTTTTGCTCTGGTGTGTTGAATTGGTTGGTAATTGGCAGAACAATTTGTGTGGATGACGGCCGATAGCAAAAGCTGAGATACTGATAATCTTTGAGAAAACAAAAGCAGAGTTCCCTACTGCTCTCTCTATTTTGTTGCAAGGGATGCTTTGAGATGTAAATTAGAAAAGTTTGTAATCTTGTGTAAGTGGGACCTTCGCTTTAAGGTGAAATCCATCTGCTAAAAGACTGGAAAAAGCCTACTCTGGTGAGACGGAGTCACTAGAATTTCCAGAATCTAGTACTTATGTTAAAATCAGATCAACTACTAATGTTCTTAATCTTCTTATCCCTCCTGGATATCCTATACTTTACAGTTAGTCTCTTCCAAGAAAGCCATGCTAATTGAGGCCGCAGAAGAGTCTGAAAACACAATACGGATGTAGCATTTGCAAGCGTATACTTCTCAGCTTCTTGGACTAATTGCTCCACGTCAAGGTCACTGGGCTCATTTCCTAAGAAAGAAGAAGAAATTATGTTTTTTACTGGACTATTAGAGAGCTTATCATCAATTGATTGTAAAACAACACAGCAAGTATTTGTTTTCTAAGAAACCCAACACTAGGGAAACGACCACGGCTGCTTTCTTAGGAAATTAAAGAGCAGTGACTACATAGAAGAGAAGGAAATAAGTGGATCAGGATTATAAACATTTTTGACATGTATTGATACGCGACTTTCAAGTTTCATCACTATTACAGTAAAGTGCTTGCACTTATTTGCAAGACTACATTCGTAGATGATACAAAACACCTAACATAAGTCTGCAGACCTTCTTGTAACGCCATAGCAAGACTACACAAAGACTAACAAGAACCCATATTTCTTATATATAAACTTTCTTACACTTGTTGGTACAAAAAAGATAGAAAAATAGGATCTTGACTCAAATCATCTTCACTATCACTTGTATTCCAAAATCATGTTAATCTCCAGAACCAAACCAATACAGGCCCTCAATATGTTCTCAAGCATTGCCCTCTGCTTTGACAGTGTATTAACCATAGGAGTACCTGGTGGAACCTGCACACAACCATCACCCATTACTAATCAGACTATTCGTAAAAAGCAAGCAATGGCCCACAACCACAAATAATTGGCATGTCTGGTCACAATCGAAATTGTGAACATGGTACTACATACACCCTAGTCTTTTTTGATCAAAAAGAAGATTACTAGAATGAGCATGATTGCTTACAAGTGGGGCCTTGATGAGGTAACTGAGAATGGTAGCCACAGGGTGGAAAGAGTGGAACTTGCCCTGTAAAAACAAAAGAACAACAAAGTAAGCACAAGGTAAGTCTATAATTAGAAGAAGTTTGAGATGAAACAGTGGTGAACCTCTCCTTCAGCTTTGAGTTGGATTCGGGTATTGATCTTGGACAAGTGGACCAAGTCTAAGATAATTGGAGCAGCCAACAAGGATTCCTCACAAGTGTTGTGCAATCTCATCTTCCAAACTATAGAATGACCTTATTTTTCAGGATGACATTATGGTGGCCCTCAACCACCCTATTTGCAAGACTTTGAAATTGCTTTTCTTCATATTTTTCATTGTAAAACTCTTAATTCTTTCGATGAACACTCACTGAAACAAATGATTTCGATGCCTTTCCAAACCATAATCAATTTCTTTAATGCGACAAAACATGAATCCCTAAAAGACCAATAACACATTTGTAAAAATACAACCCTTGGTTCCTAGCTCAAAAAATAACCCTTCTTCTCCAGCTCGGAAAAAATAAAAATAAAAACCAAAAAAGAAAAACGAAGCTTACCAGGCGATTACTTGGTTTTGAATGGTGAGCGGTGAGCGGTCACCGGTGAAGGGGAAGGATTGTGCACGAAGAAGAAGTGAGACGTCGCTGGCGATTTCTTGGTTCTAAACCGAGAAGAACGTTCACCGGTGAAGAGGGAGATTTGGGGATTTTGTCAAGCGACAGACAAGGGAACTTCAATCGTCACTGGCGAAGGGGAAGGATTGTACGCGAAGAGGTCGTTGGCGATTCCTTGGTTCTGAGCTGAGAACAACGTTCACCGGTGAAGAGGGAGATTTAGGGATTTCGTCGAGCGGCAGACGAGGGAACTTCAGTCATTTAGGGTTTTGTTTGGTCGGGGCTTAACCAAACCAAGGGCGGGACCCACCTTCACTTAACCCAAGAGTAAAACGTAGTTAAACTTCGGTTTTTATTTTTTGACCGACGTGGTATCCCTTCAGCCTGTCCCGTGTTAGCCAGGGTATAACTTGTCGCATAGGATCCTTGGCGAACTAGAAGGTATCTAGTACTTACCAAATTCAAACTGCTTGTTAATAATAGGGGTGGGCGTGGGCCGGGCTCAAACCGGGCCATGGTAGGGCCGGGCTTGGACCGAGCCATGATAGTCCCGGGCTCGACCCTCAAATTATAAACTGGGCTCGGGCCGGGGTTTGGGCCTAGCCCTCATTAATTGATTAGGCCTTGGCCGGGCTTTGGGTCAACCCCTGAATTATAAAAAAAAAAAAAAGTTGTGATGTAGATTTGAACTCTAGACCTATCTAAGGTTCAAAATTTCGATTTTGATGGATTATTCATCATGAGGATTAATGGAAATTTC
>JAOXJP010039918.1:0-16442 GCA_025762735.1 Platanus orientalis
ACTAAGTGTGCAGTAGCAAAGAGTCATAGACTCCCCTTTACATATTCTACTTCTACTGAACGTTCTCCATTGCAATTAATACATACGGATATTTGAGGTCCATCCCCAGTGTCTTCTTCTTCTTCTTTTCGGCTTTACATTATATTTATTGACAAGGACAGCAAATTTACATGGCTATATCCCATCTGCAACAAATCCAATGTTCTTTCTATCTTTAAACAATTTAAAGCAACCACTAAAAACCTTCTCTCTTATAAAATTAAAACCATTCGTTCCGACAAAACTCTCTTCAATTCTATCCTATCATGGCATCAATCAACAATTCACGTGCCCTTACACCCCCCCCCCCAAATAGAATGGGGTTGCGGAGCACAAGCATCGCCACCTCATTGAAACCACCATAGCCCTCCTTCACACATCTTCTTTGCCTCCCTCATTCTGGGTTAAAGCCCTATGCAGAGCAAACCTCCTCATCAACCGTCTTCCAACCCCTCTTCTTTCCAACAAATCCCCTTACGAAACTCTTTTTAACAACCTTCCCAACTACAAATCGTTTCAGGTGTTCAGCTGCCTTTGCTTTCCTTGGTTCTGTCCATACTCACCTCACAAACTTGCTCCTCATTCAATTCCCTGCATTTTCATTGGCTACAGCCCCTCCTCCAAAGGCTATCGTTGTCTTGATTCTCATACCGAAAAAATATATACTTCACGTCATGTTGTATTTCATGAACATTCTTTCCCATTTGCTAAGCCTTCATTTCCATCTCCCTCCCAAACCTCTCCCCACTCATCCTTTCCAATTAGCCCATTTTCTTGTTCACCCACCTCCTCTACACCACCTTCTTCGTCTACCTCCTCACCTCCCAATGCTCCTGTCCTTCATTCTTCATTTCCAACCGCATCTTCATGTCCCACTTCACCCACCAATATAGCTCCCTCCATACTCTCCTCTCCGTCATCCCCTTCCTCCATGTCCTCCACTATCCCAACTCCTCCACCACCCCCACCCCCACCCGCCCAACTCCCCCGTCACCCAATGACAACCTGCTCCAAATCAGGAACCTCTAAGCCTAAACGTCCTTTATGCCTTTTTTTTTACTCCTCTCCCTCGTCTTTCATTGAACCCACTAGCTATACTGACACTGTTCACCACATTCCATGGCGTCATGCCATGTCTTCAGAGTTTCAGGCCCTCCAACAGCAAGACACCCGGTCCCACGACCCTCCCCCTCCAAACAAAAAAACAATTGGTTGTCGTTGGATATTTCATCTCAAACGTGCTGCCGATGGATCCATCACCTGACATAAGGCTCGTCTTGTAGCCCTTGGTTATGATCAAGAGGAATGAATCGACTATACCGAGACATTCAGTCTGGTGGTGAAACATGCTACTGTACATGTGGTGCTCTCTCTTGCCATTCACCACAACTGGTCCGTGCTCCAATTGGATGTCAGCAACGCATTTCTTCATGGCACAATTCAGGAAGATATCTTTATGTCCCAGCCTCAAGGTTTTACAGATCCCACTAAACCCAATCACGTATGCCAACTCCACAAAGCATTATATGGCTTGAAACAGGCTCCCCGTGCCTGATACTCCCGGTTTTCCTATTTCTCGTTAAAACCACTCCTGCAGATCCTTCATTATTTGTTCACCACTCCACGACTGGCTTAAACATCTTGTTAATCTACATTGACGACAAACTCTTTTTACCGATGGTGACACCAACTTTATTACTCACCTACTACATGATTTCCAACAACATATTGATATGAAAATTTTAGGTCCTCTAAATTACTTTCTCGGGCATCGAGGCTTTTCGTTCTTTAAACGGCCTCTTCCTTTCTCAACATAAACATGTCAAAAACCTCCTTCAACGAGCTAGCATCGACTCTTGCAAACCCACAGCCACCCCCATTCGTTCCAAGATCTCTCACACCTTCAACCGACCCACCATTCTCTGCCCCTTTGCTATATCGTTCCATTGTCAGGGCACTTCAATACCTAACCCTCACTCAGCCTGACACCGCATTTGTTGTCAACACATGCACTCACCCCTTGAGTCTCATTTCACGACCATTAAGCATATACTTCGCTAGATCTCTAGCACCCTCAACTTTGGCATATACCTCACCGTCGAACCTCTTAATCTCTAGGCTTACTCAAATGCGGACTAGGCAGGCGACACCACAGATCGTCTCTCCACCAGTGGTTATTGTGTATACTTGGGTCACAATCCCATTGTATGGAGTGCCAAGAAACAAGCCATTGTGGCCAAATCTTCCACCGAATCCAAATATCGGTCTCTTACCATAACTGCTGCAGAAATATCATGGCTCTGAATGCTCTTGCAGGATCTTCATGTCTCTCTCACCACCACTCCTCTTCTTTGGAGTGACAACATCTCAGCAATTGCTCTCAGCTCAACATTTCAAGTTCTTTCGTGACAAGTTGATGGTGCGTGCTGCCTCATCACCTTGAAGGGGCCTGTTAACATATAAGGCAGTATGCATCCTTTCTCACTGAATCATTTGTGCATCCACACCAAATCACTCTTTTCTCATTCTGTTAGAAAATTGTAACAGCCTTGATTCTCTAGATTCTGTAGAAGGTTCAACTCTTCTATAAATATATATCGCCTATTGTAATGATTTCACGGAATAGAAATATCTTCTGAGCTTTTATAAAACTCTGTCAATATCAACCTCTCTCTTACCCCCCTCCTCTCAAGAAGAAGAACGCATTACAACTAAGTCCTCAAACTAATGAAGACCAAAATAGAAGCCACCACCAACTCTATCGAATGAGATAAACACCAAAATCTCCATCCTTAATGCTAACATTGATGACATCAACTCGCCAAACCCAGCTCATGTAATCCATTTTGATCAACAAGCAAGTTGCTAAGATTATTACAAACAGGATACATGTCTTAAGTCAACAAACAAAATTTTCTATGTAGAATCACCAAGGGATAAGGACCCATTTGAAATTCTGGGAGGAGGCTTGAGCTGAATCGGACTGATAAAAGTAAGCACATTCTGACATTGTGGCCCGAAGCACAGGAAAGCTTGTCAAAAGCTTTACTCCACCCCCGCTCCCTTCATTATCTTCTCTATAATTACTATGTTTGGCCAGTCAAGGTGTTTTATTTTCTAGCTCAATGTTGTTCAACTCTATTGTTTTTAATGAAATGGATCAAATGTCTTTTAGGTTTTTATTTTTTTACCCTCAATCTATGGCATCCCACACAATAGGATAATATTTCTTCAAATATTGGTCATTAATGATCTTATTTTGATCTCCTAAACTTTCTAGAATTGTATGCACCTCTTACCATCCTCTTTACTTTGAATGGACCTTCCCAAGTTAGGGACCACTTCCCATGCATATAGTCTTAATGGCCTATTGGTAGAATTGATTTCCACACCAAGCCCCCCTAACAAAATGTTTTGGCCCGAACTAATTTATTATAGGCCATAACCGCTTTATGCTTATGGACTTTTAGGCTATCAAGAACCCTTAGCCTCATTTCATACATGTTCTCTAGCTCTGTTAACATGGCCTCAGTAAATTTTGCCGAAGTTTCCTTGCAATGCAGTCCTTAGAATTGGAACTACGATTTCCATAAGGAGTACAGCATCATGCCTGTAGGTCAAAGGGTAACACTGATCAAAATTTCACAGGCATTTCTCATCTAAATAAACATGATTAGGTTGACAATCAAATAAACATGCTTCATTGGCATTTCTCATCTAGCTATGTTTACATCAATGTAGCCAGTGTGATTTGTGCAGGTAAGACTCCACAATGATACATTGAAAAGTGAAACTAAAGCAGTTAGAAAGCAAACACAATTTCTTAGGAGTCTTATATGGTGAAAGTGTTCATTGATGGTTGGCACCCTTCAACCCTCCCTGACTGACTAACAGTTACCACTCATACTATTAAGGTTACCCACTTCAGTGGATCCTTACCATTTTTACATCCATTAAACAAATTACTCCTTGTCTACTTTCTCTACCTTTATTCCTATACAAAGGCAATGCATTCAGGAATTTAGCTTTAATTATCAACACCATGGATCAAAATATCGGGATTGGAATTGAGATAGGACAGGGCTGATCCCAATCCGATCCATGTCTGGATTGGCTGATCCAAAGTTAAAGAGCAAAAAATGAAAATTCAGCTCAGATCGACCAATCCCAATCTGGATTGCCCGATCCAATGCCAATCTGGCCAATTTGATGACGATCCGGCCGATCCACCTTACCAATCCAGAGGCCAATCCCAATCTGATCTGTCAAACCAGCCAGATCCACGGCCGATCCGACCTAGGATTTGGGATCAGCGTTGGCCAACCCCAATCCAATTCGGTTGATCCAAGGCCGGATCGGCCAATTTTTCGAACCATGATCAACACACGGCTGATTTAATAGATGAAAAGGGTAAGGGTATTAGCTCAAACCCAGACATCTCATGCCCTCTTCAATTGATGGAAACAAACGTTTGCCCTGGTTATCAACCCAACATCTGTGGGAGCCAAAAAATAGTTTAGGGAGAAAATTTACCTGAAACAGAAAAATACTGCACCAGCAGCCCCTGCATCCACGCAGGGCATTCTTCATTCGAAACTATTGTCAGGTTGAGGGTTTCTGCCTTGTTATCAAAAGCAAACTCCCTCCTTGGACTCAAATGAATAGTAGCTCAGAATTTTCAATCTTTATGTAAGACAAATCCTGCATGGAAATCACAGTATCATACATTTCTGACATTCTTCAACTTACTATGTAAGTTTTGAAGGGTCTGGAAGGTAAAATCATCATAATCAGTTCTGTGACAACCTGATGAATGATGGAAGTTTAATAGATGACTAGTTGGAGAGAGATGCTGGTAATCACCATGGAAATGAGGATTGCAGTAAATAATACGATGTTCTAGGATTTACTCAGAGCTCAATAGTAAGTCATGACATGACATAAAAATGGAAAGGATTTTGATAGAATGAAAAAAGGGAAATGACAAGATGTCTATTTAAGTAACATTCCTAATGTTAATGCATAACATGGACTAGATGAAATCCCTGCATAAAAATGCCCAACAAAACTATGGTCTCATGCACTATTCCTCTCCTATGAAACGGAACACTTGTTTCCCTATTCATCAGCTGGATGTCAACAAATGCATTTCTTCAATACATAATCGCCCCTCATGGAAGTTGATGATATCATCAAGTGCATTCATTCACGCAAGCAGGGATGCTAATGATGATGACTTGAAGTGGATTCATGCAACGGCAGCATAATGCATCCTATAATTTAGTAGTAATTCTTCTTTTTTCTATTTCACATGAGGAGCATAAAAGGCAGGATACATCCCTTCCAGCTACTGGTAAGTCGGTGGCTGAGCAACACCATTGACCTCAGGGGCAGCAAAAATGTTACTTGAATCCTTCCTTCTCCCAAATGGGTTCTTCGAATACGTTCCCAAAGGTCAAGAAAAACACAGAGGATACAGTATATATACATAAACAAGACAGGAGAGGCAACTAGATAGAATCATACAAATTACGATTTTCATTGTTCTTTTTTTTTCTTTTTTCTTTTTTTGGCTTGGGGGGGGGGGGGGGCGAGGGCGCTAGGATTAACTCTTTGTTCAACTAAGACATACTTACTGAAAGTTTCAAATGCAAAATCAACTGAAAACCTTAAAATTGCTAGAGAAGGCACCTTCTGTTTCAGAATCCAGTTACTAGAAAATATTAATAATAAATTGTAAAATAAATACCTCTGCAAAGGAGAATAAAATCAATAATCTAAAAGCATCATGTAACAAAGGATATTGGATTCGCATGCCACCACGTCCAGAACTGGGGACAACAGTGCCTTGCAAACTATTATGCACATTTGTAGCACTATTCACATCCTACACAAGCAAAACAACAGATCTCAAGCAAATCAAATAAATAATATCGAAAACGGTGACATGTCATAAACATTTTCATAATAAAGAAACAAGCAAAAAAAAAAAGATTATTAAGTTAATTTTATCAGTGAGGTACCATAACTTGTGGAGCCATGCATGGATTATTTATGCTACTTACGTCAAATTCAATGAAGCAAACAGTGTTTCTTTCCTGCCTCAAGATCTTCATTTGCTTAAACCCAGGTCGACTGCATAACCAGAAAAATAGGAAATTCAAGCTTTCGGATAGAAGAGAAAACAAAGAACTTCCCAAATTTGGTTACTTGAAAGACAAAATTAATCTGGCATCTCGGGAATCAATGTGGAAAATGGAAGTCATATTAGAAAGGTAAATGTACAGTTCTTAAATTGGCCAAGAAACAAAAGAAACATACGGACTGAAAAGGTTGCTTAGTTCATCCTCGATTACGCTCTCTCCAAGATTGCCTATAAAGAGGGTATTGCAAGGAGGATTATCTTTCATGTTCTGCACAGAATAAAAAAGAAAAATCAATTCATTGTTTAGATTAGTTGTCTTGAACAAGTAATGCTTGACTATCTTCCACCAACCAAAAAATAAATAAATGAGGCAACACATGTGATTCAAAAAAAATTAACAAGTAAGATGAAGTAACACCCATTTCCCTTCAGTAACTAGAACGACCCCCCTTTACTTCAGAGAATGTTTAACCCAGCCAAATTTTATCCATCTTAGTTTTGATGGTAGCTCAATCCAAAACAAAAACAAAACAAAAAGACAAATTTTATCCATCTTAATTTGATCCCAAGGCCTTCACGCATTGGTAGAGTTCTCAGAGATTCCTCGGGTGTTTATTTTTGCTTATTGCATCCCTGCAAGGGGAGGTGACTTTAACAAAGCAAAGATACATGCCTTTCGTCACGATCTCATATTAGCTTTCTCTTGGAAGGCAACTCCTATTGTTAATGGATGGCTTTGCAATGTGAGAAGTGAAATGTGGATGATGAGGGCATCCCTAGTGTTGGTCTTGTAATTACAGGGCGTTGAGAGGGGTGGATGGGTAACAGACCTAACCTTTGGTTTTTTGCACAAAGTGACCACTCACCAGATTCAAACTCATATTTCTATGCTGGACAGCCCAAGCTGCTATCATTGCACCAACAAAGCAATGACCCCCCCCCCTGGTGGAGAAAAAACAAAAACAAAAACAAAACAAGAAAAAAAAAAAACCTCAAAGATGTTCTCTAATTTACATTATCCCAATTCAACCAAAACAAATCCCCTGAAACCTTTTATAACCAAAGACCAAAATAACAATAACGTCTACTCAAAACACCACTCTACAAACCGAGACAAATTCATCTTGAATGATTCTTGAGCCTCTTTCCTTCCAAAGCCTCCACCCAACAGAAAAAGGGAGCAAATTCCACAAAAACCAGCCCCTTCTCACCAATTCTTTATGTGCCAACAATTAATGAGGTCTATCATCTTCACACAGAAAACACAGAAAACCCCAAAAGGAGATACGAACTCTGCCACCACCACCCTAGCCAAGGCAAAGGTACTCCATTTTGTTCACCTTTCTTGGAAAGACAACAGATGTTTGCAATACGCATTCCCCCCATGTATAAGGTGATCCAAAATGAGGGTTTTGTCAAGGACAGCATCCCAAATGAAGAAAAACATCTTACATGGAACTGGGGATTCCCTAATCAATTTAGCCAGAAAAGAGGTATAAGAAGCACCCAAAAACCACCTGAAATACAATTTGACAGAGAACTTCACTTTTGCATCAAATTTCCAAGTCCAACAATCATCAACACCCATTGGCATGTGCACCAGATCCAATGTAGCAAGAAGATGAATAGGAGATAGCATCTAACACAAGTGCAAGGCCACCCAAGCTAGCAAGCCAATGGGCTTGATAAGTTCAATCAATGAGCCCATAAAAGCCAGCCTATTGGCATTGCATGTGTAAATACATGTGCGCATCCACATAGGAGAGTATGTGGGCCCCAGTTGACAGAAAAAAAAGAAGTCAGTGTAGGAAATATCATGTATTGAGTAGAGGGTATTTGTGTCATTTTGTTGTATAGTGGCATACTTGTCAATACCATGTATTTTAGAAGGTCATTACCCAGTGCCAGTCCTGTAATTATAGGGTGCTGGGAGAGGTAGACAGGAATAGACCTAGCTTATGACACAAAGTGGCTGCTAATCTGACTCGAACTCGCGTTTTCGCGCTGAACAGCCCAAGTCACTACCATTGTACCAAAGCAATAAACCTACAATATATCTCATATTTCATAAATGTATTTCAGGATTTTATATAAATTAGTAGGAGACAACACATTCTCTCATTTTTTCTCTTACGTATTTCCTTCTTTATCTTCTTCCTCCTCATCTTCTACATATTGTTCTTCTCAAAACCTAGATCTACACAGAGCACAACTTACAACTGTGTATCAGAACACATCCAGTAAGAAAGAAGTCCAGATTTCGTTGGAGTCACTGCTGTCAGCACACCATACTGCTGATGTCAACAACTATACGGACACCCCCAAGGTCAGTCATGCATATTGGTAGATCTTAATAGATCCTGATTTCACCTGTTTTTTTGGTGAAATTTGGAGGATTTTTTGGAGTTGGGAAGACTTTTTCATTAATGTAAAATGTGAATTGTCAATCTCATTCCAAAACTGTAGAAGTGCATGTTGTATTGTAGCCAGTTTTAAGGTCTTACATGTATATAATTTTGTAATTTATTGAATTATGTAAATCCAAGTTCAAGTCCGGAAGAAACTTCATGAGGATCATCTCAAAGCCAGGAAGAGCACAAGCTCAAGAGACTCAGCCACACAAGTGAAGAACTCAAGATGTCTCAAGAGCTAGCTTGAGTGAAGCCTAGCACCAACTAAGTACTTCAAAGGTAATCTCAAGGTAATGTTGGTTAATGGTTGGTGGTAGACTAAGCCTAATGAACATAGGATGGTTTTAAAAAGACTTACCCGAAACATAGAAAATGACTCACAAGCTTTGGGTTTAAATGGACTTAAAAGAAAATCAAAAATGGCTTTTAAAACTTTAAACGGTCATAATTTTTTATCCCGATATCCGCTCACGACCAATAAGTACTCAAAACAACCAACTCGCCAAGCTCTACAAGTTTATAAAACATGGAGAGAAAAGCTAGGTTTTGCTAGAGATTTGGGATTTCTGAAGAACAAAAAAGCTTAGGAACATTTCTACAAGAGGTAAGAACGCTAGTAAACTATGATTGTTTTTCACTCTTTAAGTTCTTAGATCTCTGCTAGTCTATTGTTTGAATTTGTTTTACATGATTTGCATTGTTTCTTTGTAAAAGTGCCCGTGTTTTGAAAGAAAACCCATGTTTGTAAAAACACATATAAGCTAATCTCGTTTTTTTATCTTCATAAGTTCTTAGAAATGTTATAAACTCTGTCTTTGTAAAGATCCAAATCGTTTTTAATATGGTTTTTGAATGATTTTGAAACAAAGAACTATTGTTTTCAAAAGGGATTTTGGGTTTGCATGAACACACAAAAACCATGATTTGTTTTGCAAGTTTTAGTTCGTTCTGATTTATGTTCTACAAAGTATTCCAATCGCTTTGCTTCAAATTTTAATCCGTTTAAAGTCTTGAATCCATTGTTTTGAAAAATGGGTTTTCTATTTTTAAAGAACACAAGTGATCTCAGTTTGGTTTTTGATCTCTTAGGATCTTGGAAACAATTTCCTTTGTTTTGAAAGATCACTACATATTTGTATACTTATGTCTTTAAGAGTAATTTAAAAATCTGATTTGCAAAAGAAAATGTTTAGACTTTAAGGAATCTATATTCCCATCAATTTTGTAGTTTTGTAAAGATGTTCTAAAATTTTGTGCTTAGGTGGATCAAGCATCTCTGATTTAGAATTATTATGAACCTATTTACTTTATGTTATTATTTGTTATATGTTATGTATTGTTATTAGATATTGTTTTCTATTACAAGCCACCATTTGTCATAAGGGAAATATTGGACGATACCCATCACACCTGATTTATAATGTGATCTATCAGTTTCTTTTCACCGGAGATTAAATGGTGTGTCTAGCCCTTCTCATCAGGGATTAAATGATGTATCTAGCCTTTCTCATCGGGGATTAAATAATGTGTATGGACCTTCTCATCGGGGACTAAATGATGTGTCTGGCCCTTTTCACTGGGGATTAAATAGTTTAACTATTATCTATATTTGCTTAAAAATCAGATTTATATGTTCTAATATGTTCAATTTCATTATATTTATATGTTCTTATCTGCTCTGCTTTGTTCTGTACCATCCACATGTATTTGTTTTTAACTGTTTTCAGTTCAGCATATGTTTTACCAATATTATATGTTTAGACTGTTCAATTTCGTATTTTGTTAAAAGCATGCAACAACCTGTTTGTTTTCTTATTCGTGCTAAATCTTGATCCAATGTTTCTTTAGTTTAATGTCTTCTTATTGAGTTTGTCAAGCTTACCCCAATTTGACACCATAGTTGAGGAGGAAATCGTAAAGTAGTGGTTCCAGTTAGAGATTGGTTGGAGTTCATCCATTTCAGTTATTTCATATTAGAGACATGACATTATTTTCAGTTCAGTTATAATATTTCAGTTGTAATTGAAAGGATGTAATAAGTTAGTAGATTTCACTATTTAGATTGGTTATTTGAATTTCAATTAGTTTTATGGAAATGCTAGACTATTGATTTATTTTAATGGGAATGTCAAACTATGGATTTTATTTACATGTCAAATTTATGAAAATGTGAATGGTTATGGTTTTTAATATACAATTCTGCTACATATGTATGAAAAAGGAAAAGGCAAAAAATTTATAAGCAACATAAAGGATTTGAATGAATGATGTAATGTAACATGCCAAAATTCATGGCCTTATTGGTATGGTTTTCGGGGCGCGACACAAAACCCCACTCAAAATATTTAAACATAAATCTTGAAAAGTCGTTGGCATCCCAAAAACAACATATACATAGAATGAGTATGGTTGAGATTAGGATATTGAGATGGATGAGTGGCAAGTTTAGAAACGATAGAATAAGAAATGAATCCATTTGTAGAAGCTTAGGTATAGCACCCCTAAATGATGAGGGAAAGTTGACTGAGACAGTTCAGTCATGTGCAACGAAGACCAGTGATTGCTAGTCATTTGATTAAGTTTGTCAATTATTTCATTGCTTAGAGTCCAGATCAGAATCAGTGGATTGGTCGACCCAATCCACTTCTAGGTGATCCAACCCCAATCCTTAAACTCATAGCTGCCAAATTAATAAGTATTTAACAAGCTATTTGTTTGGGGTTGACCACTGATTATTTCATAAGCTTCTGTTAGGGGTTAATCCCTTCGGATTTGCACTGCTTCAGTTTTTGGTATCAAAGACAAATTCTACTTGATTGCGTCTAACCCAGGCTTAGATTAAACTTGATTGTCACTCACTTTCAAACTACATTGCCATGGTGAAAAAAGAAGACTTGATTGCATTGTTCAATAGAGTTGAAGATCGAACTTGGAAACTAAAGAATCCATAGCTACACTGGATGGCAAGATTGCTTCTTTGAAGTTTAAATAGGACAATAGATTCCATTGAGCAGTGACACTTAATCCCTACTCCAATAGGTAAATTGATGGAACTGAAGCAAATGTTTAAGGTCTCAGGAAAACAAAATGGATTAGATTTCCTGTATCTATAAAGAGCTAGAAAATTGCTAATATCAATTCCACAATTAAGTCTGTTGATTAAATTCCCACTTGATTAAAGAACATGATTTTTTGTACTAATTTGGGAGAAAACGATAGAGCAAGGATCACAGATTTAAAAACAGTTACCCCTATCTCATCCTCTTTAAGAATAATTGTTCCAAACTATGTTCTTGAAAGGATAGATACTCCTATCTTTACAAATAGGAAACCAATTGATTGGCAGAGACAAGATCAATCTTTGAAAAAAGAAGCGTGGCATTTTTTTATTTTTTTTTTGGAATGGTAAGGATGACATTTTGTTCAACACTATTGTCCAGATTTTTATGAATGCACTGGGACTGCCCTTTTATTGTCCAGATTTTTATGAACAACACTATGATGATGGTTCCAATTTTCGCTCAAAATCAGTAAAATTTGGTGAAAAATATTTCAGTTTCACCAAGTGGCAAAACAAAATCTGCATAAAGCAGATGTAGAATTTGTGCCAAATTTGCTGGCTCGGCAAAATGTTTTTGCTCAAAATCATCTATATTCACTGAATTCAGTGAAATATTTCTGTTTCACTGAAATGATACAAAGTCATTACAATTATTCTCTGACTTCATTTAAAATGTCGAAATTTTCAAGTGAAGTCACTGCAACCAATAACGGTGACTTCGACCATTGTTCGTCCAATAAACCTCTAGTCAGATGAATGACATTAATTGCACTATTTCTCACCAGCTTGTCACAGGACACCACGGATATAGCAAGAGGGTAGCACTATACAGAGATATAGCCGGATTTATTTTGTTCAAGAAAGATACAAACCAGATGGGGGAGATAAAACTATCAAGCAACTGCAACTGCTAAAAGAAGTCATGGTTAGAAAACAAGAAAATTGGTTAATTCGTTACTCCACAATTTACAAAATGGTAAATACAATATTAAAAGATGCACTATTTTCATATAAGTGACTAACTTGCAAAGTTTTTGACCAGAAAACTATAGGAGATTGGCTAAAGATGAGATGAGATGCCCATACATAAATTAAGAATCAAATTGATGTGCGACCAAAGACCTCGGTTAAAATAGAGGTGATAAGCCAAATAATTTATCACCTGAACAGCTGCGTAACCACTAGGAGCTGGCACTGGAGCAGGTGTAGGCATAGGTACTGGAGCTACTGGGTAGCCTCCATATGGATCATATGGTGGAGGAGCTGGAGCCATATAACTAAAAAACATGGACAATTTTAACTACAGGAAATGTGATTTAATCAGAAACATCCAAAATGTAAATGAAACTCAAGCATTAAACGTAAATATTTCTGGACACTGTCAAGACTAAGGCAAAATATAGTCTTCCTGTAATGACAGAGGTTTTCTGCTATGTAGAGGGTTGACATGGATAATCCTGACCATCCATCTGGATTAGCCACCTTGGTCAATGTCAGCCCTGATTCCTCCCATGTACTGCATTTTTTCTCTATGAATAACAACCCTTTTATTTTATTTTTTTTCCAAATAAAGAAGGGTGAAAAATGAATCTCCTCCCATATAGCAGGGGACTAGAGGGCTGAAACTAAGCCACATGGAACAAGGGGACATAGTGAAACATGTGGACCCATTTCAGGCAGCTACCTAAGCCTGCCACTTGTAAAAAATATGTATAAGCAGGCTTCCAAGCTTGTCTCATCTAAACAGAATACTGAACCAGGCTTCCAAGCTTAAAATAGAATAAAACAGAATAGAATAGAATAAAGCTTCAAATAGATTCTGACCCCTGGGGTGCCCAAACGGGTGCTGGTGGAGGGTGAAAAAGAGAAGGATTTGGATAACCCGTGTGCAAATAGTCACCACCAGTTCGCAAGCGTTTACTTTGATCAAAGGAACTTGAATCCGCTACTACACCTGCAGATCAAATGAAAACACATCATAACATTAAGAACAATGTACCTAGCAGATAACCGTATGAAACATGAACATCCATTTCAGAAACATTAAGCTTTCACTCAATTGTTATTTGGTCTAGACTGCAAACCACGCATGTATGAGCCCTCCATATTTTAAATCTGCATTTTTTTCCAAATTCGGCTAAAATTGAAAGCATGGAATGATCTTGCTATCGCTTTCACTTGATTAAAAAGGACATAGAAAGCAACTTTGTAACCAAGATTTTGAAATGTATGAATCTCATAGTGTGGAACCATCATTTTTGCCTCCCCAGATATAAGGTAGCCGGTAGTACTTCAATGGTTACTCAACCAAAGTTTGTACTGAGGATGTGTTTCAAGCTCTCAGTTTCGCAAGCAATCACATTGGTTAAGAGGTCTGTTTTCAATCTATTTGGCAGTATGAATGAAATTCAACCAATAGAAGCAAAAGAAATAGTGCGGAGAGAGGGGAGGCAAGAATACAGAATAAGATATTACATGAATTCTCACTTGTTACAAGACTAAACCAATTTGTAAGCTCACAGGTCTAGAAACATTTATCAGAATATTTAAATGCATATTTTTGGTCTTAACAACAATTTTTTATTTTTTTTATGATGATTAAACAAAAACTCTTTCCTCTGAAGCAGAAAAGTAGCAATTTGGGATGATTTCTGAAAGAAAATATGGAAAACTGATAAGGCAAAGCAGGCTATAGAATTTTTCAGTTTTCACGTCTCCCATCCCAAGGGGACAGAAAAGAAAAACAGCATGCACTCCATCAAATAGTATGGATAAATGGCCAATACCATCTAAAGCACAATATTGCCTTCACAACTACACAACTTGTAACTGGATTTCTCGTATAAGCAAAAAAAATATTACATCCATCCCCTCCAAAATTTCAGCTAATATCCCTAGTGTATGACAAAATCAAGTTTCCACTTTGTAATCAATTCGTGTGACACTTTACATATTTCTTTGTAGAAAAATAACAGACTGTTTCTTTTGGTATTGCATATTGGTGAACACCTAGCAGCTGGCAGTTGGAGCATCATCTATGGATATATTTACTGTGGGCACGAAACTCACTCTCGCTCTCGCTCTCATCGGTAACAAGAAGCATACAGCAGGAAAGCAAATGCCTCCAAACAAAAAAATCACCATCCAAGAATCAAAAAAACAAAACTCCCTAGTAACAAAAAAGAGACCCATAACAATCCCCCAAGCAATCGCCACCAAAAATTAAGAATCCAAATGCCTACAAAAGAAGTAAATCAAAATAAAGGCACCTAGCATAAAGACTTAAAATATCACAGGATAGTTTCCACACCAACCAAAAATTACTCTAACCCAAGAACCATGCTTCCACCACAAGAAAAAAAAAAAAAGGGTGCCCATGAACAGCACCCTAAATAGCAATGCTCCAAATGAAGTGCATTATTTCACGGATCATCTTCAGTTCGCCTTAAGCTAGCTCCTTATTCTTGTAGAAAAAACAGGATTTAAATCTTTCACTCCCCAATCAAGAAATTTAAGCACCTCCCCATACAATTTTTTTTATTTTTCTTTTTCTTTTTTTTTTTTTGGGGGGGTGGGGTTGTCAAACTCCTTGGGTAATATCGAAATATCAAAAGATTGGACTATTGGGGAGGGAGCAGAGTTCAGTAAATGGGATCAAGGGATAGAGTAGTAGCCTTTTCCTTTTTTCCTTTCCTTACCATGGAACATAATTTGGAATTTCCGATACACTTCCCGGTCCTTAAGAGAGCAGCTAAGCTTTACAAATCCACCGTAGAGTTCCCCAATGGCCTTCAACAGGCCTAATGACCATAAATGAATTGGCAGAACCCTAATAGCCACCCAAACGGGTGTCATAAGGAACGATTCACAAATGAAATTCATCCATGGTTGCCAGTTTCTCAAAAAGAGAACTCTTGGAGTAATTATTTGAGTCCCTTCCGCCACCAAAAGCTAGACCTCCTCAACCGAGTCCATAAAAACCTCGTCGTAACTCGTAAGCACTTCTAAGGGACAAAGCATCAGCTTCTTCCATTTTTTAAGGAAAATTGCCATTAAAAGTTCACACTCCTCCCAATGAATACTTTCATCAAACCTGTTAACAATAACAACCTTCATCCATTTCTCCTTAGAGCTACCCAGGTCCTCTTAGATGGTTCGAATGCCCCTATTCAATCCTTGGCCTGTGATCTCTCCAGAAAATGAAGGTTTCAAGCACTAAGCAATCCAACCTTTCTTCATGAGTACCTCCACCCCTTCCTTCCATCGTTGTAACCACCATCTCTGTCACTACCGGAGTAAAAAAAAAAAAAAGCTTCAAGGTGATGCAAACATGGAAGACCATGTGAGGCCCACACATGGCCTTGGTGGGGTCCACAAAGAAGACACATGAAGGAACATCTTTGGGACAAACATCTTTGGGACACATGATGACATTTTTTTAGAATCATTATTTGAGTGTTTTACTGTTTTACTTAATAGTTTATGAGTTATTAGAGTTTAGGACATGAGCATCTTTGTAGTTTTTGTTTTTGGGTCTTTTAGGAATAAGGCATTGTTGCCAATGGTATTTTATTAATTTTAGTAAGTCAACAAGTTAAAGTGGGACCCTCTTAGAGTGTTGGTCAAAATCCTCAAGAAGGGCTTGATTTTGATAGTTTTTCTCTTTAGAAAATCAATGTTTTAAAGGTTTTGAGTTTAGGAAAATCTTTGGTAGCAAGTAAGCTAGTAGTTTAGGAGTTTCTAATTTGGTTTCTTACTATTTTCTTGAGTTTGTGAGCCTATATAT
>JAOXJP010039929.1:0-16442 GCA_025762735.1 Platanus orientalis
TTTTCTTCTTCATTGCCTTTTTTTTTTTTTTTCAAAAACCTTGGTCGTGGGCTCTTGTGGAAATTCCCACGATTAGGGTTGATTACAAAATAAAAACCAATTCAAAATTAACTCCCTCCCTTATTCTTTTAAGACAAAATAACCCCAAACTAAAAAAAATAGCAAAAACATCCTTAACAAACTTCTATGGACTAAAATACCTTCAAAATTGTATGCCCCTTTTACAAGAGACATCAATAACATAAAAGAAAATAATAGAGTAAATAAAATGGCTGTGAACATGGTCCAATCATCATCTTGGTCATGATGTCCACATCAAATCATGACCGCATCAGAGTGCATGTGGGAGACAATTGATTCTGAAGGGTTATCACAAGATCCCTCTCTCTCTCTCCCTCCCTCCCTCCCTCTCTCTCTCCCACTCTATATCTCTTATCTTTCTCTACACACACACAATGCTATCTAGGGTTACAGTTTCTGGATTTTAATCATTAGTTTGGGTTTACTTGCATTCATTGGTGTTAAAATTTCATTTTCTAACTGTGATGCATTTTTTTTTTCCTTTTTCTTTGGAGCATGGTAAAGATAGGATTTATTTGATTTGTTGATTTTTGGGTTAGGGTTCTCCATTTATTTTTGAACAATTTGTGTTTTGGAGCTTAAATATACTGTTTGAGTACAAAAGATAATTACTTATTGATTTGGTCCACCCCTCCCAGCACCCCCATAGTTATGGGACCAGCACTGGGTAATGACTATTAATGACCTTTTGAAATTTTCCAACTAGGGTTAGGGATTTGCTCGGCATAGAATCATCTAGACATGGAAGAGCAGTTCATACTTCGAGTTCCACCTGCAGTTGCTGAGCGGATAGACCGCCTTTTGAGTGAAAATGCATCATCTTCTGAAGACAAGTCATTGGATTTATCTTTCTCAGGTGGGAATTTGCTCTCTGTGCTTTATATTGAAGCAATATACACATCCTTTTTTTAACTGGTGTTTTGTATGGGATATAAACCTTTTATCTTAATTTGAGACTTTTTGCTTACCATATCTGATTCTATTGCTCAGCTGTAGTTTTGATAAGCCCTTTAGTGTTATGCAGTTGTTCTTTCTTCTATCGTAAATTGTTAAGTATCTAGTGGGGTTGGGTAAGGAATTCATGTTCCATGTTGAAAACATGTTTATTTTTGCAAACCTAAAACTGGGTGCTGCTTTTCTCTAGAGGAATGGAAATTCACACTTGAAGATATGCATTGATGTTATCAAACAAAGATTGTGATTGAACTGGCAATCGCTGATGCTGAGTTTGCAATTTTTTTGATGTTATTCTATGCAAACAAGCGTGTTTTGTTCACAACAACACAAATTTCATATTAGACAGTATTTCTGTGAATGGAAAGGAAGCCTGAAATTTGGTAAATTGTGAGTGTGAGACAACTATACAAGAAAGTTTTGTGGCAGTTGCAGCAACAACTCTTAAAATGAGCATGACATTTTTTTAACCACATGTACTCACACCACTTGGGAACAAGAACCCTTTAGAGAGGAGAAAGGGCGTTGCATTTTGCTACCTTTCGGATCATAACCTGCACTCAAGGAAAAAAAGAGAATAAACATTCTTTTAAACTGAATTTGATATCTGCTTTCCATTAATTCCATCCTTTGTTGCACTTAACTGACAAGCCAGGGATGCTCTTTGTTTTGGTTGAATTCTGTTTTATGTTCAGAGCAAAAATATACTTATGACGAAACAAGAGTTCAGACCAATAATAGGCTGTCTTACTCATTCAGCAGTTGGCTCAATAAAATTTTACTTTATCTATCAAAAAAACAAAAAAAAAAAATCAATAAATAATAGATTGTCTTAATTACAAGACTTTTCCAGCATTTGTGTTTTAACCCACCTTTGGTGGTGGTTGTTTGGACCAGTGGTTATTATACACATGGGAACTTTCATATTTCATATTTTGCAGAGGATGGGAGGAGTGGAGCATTTGTCATTGGCAACGACCGTTTTCCTGCCTCTCTCTTGGATCTTCCCGGCATTGTGGAGTCATACAAAACTTACGATGACAATGTGCTAATCAAAACTGCAGACATTGGTCAGGTACAGTATTTTCTTTCACTTTTAGATGAATTTGTTCCAATTATACCACATTAAATTGGGTTCTTGAGTTGCTACAGATAATTATGGTTAGTGAAGAGGGTGAAACTGCTTCAGATGATGTGGAGTACAGACATGGCCTAACCCCTCCAATGAGGGATGCTCGAAGGCGACGATTTCGCAGAGAACCCGATCTAAATGTATTTTATGTTTTCATGGATTCCACCGTTCTTTATATTTCACTATTTTGCAACTTTGTGCTAATTATCGTGGGTGTTACATTTTGCAGCCAGAGCTTGTCCAGCGGGTTGAGAAAGATCTGGTGAACATTATGGCTGGTGGAACAGCAGAGAATGTTGATATCCTTTATTATTCTAGAACTTCATTTGCATTGGGAAACATATGCATGCACAAGGAGGTTATATTGTGAAAGGGGGAAGGGGGTTCACATTTTAACTCCATACATATACTGATATACTGTTGGGAAAATGATTGCATACTTGCATAATCTAATCTGAATTGTTAGATCTATATTAAGTGGGGGATAAGGGCTGAGGATTTAACACCTCTCTTATCTATATCATTGGATCTTACGGATTCCTGTTGATTCTTTTGCATCTTTTTTCTAAATTCATTGGCATAGGTTTTGGGACCTACATCAACCTCATGTGCATGACTGAGAACGGTTACATTTATACATCAGTATGTATTTACCTGTCTTTTCTCTGATTTTCCCCTGACTATAAATGTAGTTCACATGGTGATGAAAATGCACGGAATGTACCTGGAAAAACTGCACCTGCACCTGCTGCAAAGCCTGATGTTCCAGAGTCTGGAATAAATGGTGGGGAGCCTGATAGAAGTGACTCTGATGATTCTGATGAATCTGAGTAATAATGCTGAAAGCTAGATTTGGCACATATTATTTATTTATCAACGATGACATGTAAAACCCTTATTTTACTGGGTCAACAAAGTCAAATAGACAACAACTGTTACCTTAAATCCTAAATGCAGTATTGTAAGTTTCTGTCCTAAGGTAAGGCGGATTTTGTGCTAAAGGGTGCTTATAACACTTTGCAAATTGTGCGATGGGACCTTTTTGCTATTGTGAAACACCATTTCTTGGTGGATAAATTTAACTATTTTGGCATCTTCATAGGCCAACCAGATTGTTTTCAAGTTTAAACTTTAGAAATGCAATAGATTGAATGGATGGAATCACTATTGCTCAGTTGAAATTTGACCAAGGAACAAGATGTGAACTGTTACTGGTTTGTTCTTTTGTGCACCATATTATCAGATTGTGCCAAAATTATTCCTTCCAAGTGGTGTTGTAGTCGATGAGGGGAAGACCATCAATAAAAGGGAAACCTCGAGAAAAATTTTAAGGTTTTTATCTCTATAGTTGCAAGAAAAAATTTAAGGTTTTTCTCTTTATAATTGCAATTGAAGAATGAGCAAATATAGGCACATCTAGTCTACAATCAACTCAACAACACACCAAAACCTGGCATGGGAACCAATCCAGTTTATCCTTATATTTATCAGATTCTTAGCCACCCTTTATTCATTTGATTTCAATTAGATAGTTAAGTACATTTCCATTTTGAGTGTTGGCTCTGTTCATTCAGTCTGCTGCCTATGTGAACTGCATGCTCAGTTGTTAATGATCGTTTCAAGAGTAACATTGCTACTCGCTCCGCAAAAATAAGATTTTGATTAGTTTAAAATTCATTTCAGTTATTTTGGGCAGTTTTTATTGATTCAAGTCTTCTGTTTGAGAAGAAAAAAAGAACCCATTTTAAAGGAATTGATCCTCACCATTCCAAAAGGTTTGATCCACATTGATTGCTGGGTGGCAAAGTGGTCAAGGTATCCTTGAGATCTTAATTTCTTGTAAGACCCGCCAAGTATTGACTTTATCCCTATAATAGCAGCCATTAAAATTTTAATTTTTCAATTGAAAATGCCTAAAAATGAAGGATTTATTTTGCCATGTAGCAAAATGCTATTGGGCTGAAATATACCAAGAAGTAAAGGGTGATTAGAGAACAAATGGAGCCCTTTCAGGCTGAAATCAGCTTTAACATGGACGATTCCTTAAATCACTTATATTGACCTAGCATAGCCATCTTCATATATAATTCACCAACTTAGCAAACTGACATTTACTAGTTATGTGATGCAATGTCAATAGGGTGAAATACAGTATGTGAAGCAGATGACTCATTGGTTCATATTCCACGTCATTCTATTACATCCATTGTGTGAGTCTATTGATAATATTCAATTGTTCTCAATTAAGGACGTACAACTGATGATGTTAAACAACTGGCTTTGTGGAGCAACAGCGGTTCAAACTTCGGGTATCAGCATTATAGACAATCCATGCTAGTGGCCATCTAAGGTGGAAAGCGCTTCCTTGAGCAGTCTTTGTGCCTCTTCTCTTCTTCTGTACATGAAACAAAAAAATGATTACATCTCATGCCAAAATTACAATATGTTTGTACACTTCATGCTAAAGCAAGTAGAGAATATCTTAACATCCATAAAAGTTGTAGATCTAAATCATACAGATCTAAATATTGTCAATTATTGGCAGACGGCTTGGAAGAAGATGACAAATCCTTCAATTGAAGACTAGAACCTCTCATACGTAAGTAAAATGAAACACTATCCATACTGCAAAGCCCCAGCTTGATGCTTGACCTAAAAAAAGTCCTTTGAAATCAACTCTTTCAGAGAGGATGGCATTTTTACACTACCTTAAAAGGTGTTTGATGTTTTCTTAAGTTGCCTACTTAGGCCATGAGTCAAAACATTGTAGCATTTCATTTCATAGCGTATGGAGAATGGGATGAGCATTTAACCAGTAATCTAGAGCAGAGAAGTCAACCGTAATGCAAACAGTTGATGAGAAACCTCTATGAAAGGCTAAGAGATGCTGGTAAAATGCTACTGGTAGCACAAATAATGTATGCAAGAGGTACTAAATGCAATGAGCTCATAATCAATACCATCATACTACGGAGTGATTGAAATGATTTAAACCACCAGCAAAATTTTAGGAATTGATATACCTTCTTATATCTTCCACGGCTTGTTTGCGGCGTTGTATCTGAAGTTCTAATATGTGAATTAGTGTTGACCTTGCCTGAGAAAGAAAAAGAAAAAAAAAGAAAAAAGAAGAAAAAGATAGAAAATCAGCAAAATGGTGAGAAAAGGACCAATAACAATGGAAGACGAATTGTCTCAAGGAAAATTTTCCACCTGGTGGGGTCGCAGAGAATTGAGGAGGTGGTGTAAGTTCTTAAAAATAAGAGATATGTCCTCCACTCTCCTTGCATATTGGGAGGGCCTCTCAACAAGAACATCTGCAAGCTCCAAAATATGTAGCTGCAATTCTCTATTCAGCGATCTCAGTTCTTTCTTGAAGTCTGGAATTGAAAAAAACCTTTTAGAAACCACAGAGTACAATTTAGATCTTGTTCATTGAAGATGATGGTGGTCAACAAGTCCATCAAACATTTTTTTAAAATTGAACAAAAGAAATGGTGATGGCAAAATTAAAAGCACCCAACATCAACTTTATGCACAAAGATTAAAAATGACTAAGTTCAATTAGTGTGAAGGTTCAAAGCACATGGAACATATATTTGTATGTTCATTATTCCTTAATATGGTAAAATATTAGTAAATACCAAGTGATACATGATGTTATGATCCAAGGCTGATAAAAGCCTCCCCTGTCCTTGCACTAGAGATGAAGGTTAAACTACACTTATTTGAAATGCTCTAACTGTTTATGCTCCATCTATCCATAATGTACAAATCAGATCTATCTGAACCATGGTTATCAACATGCCAAAGTCATAAAATTCACTTAAGATTCAATTGGAAGTGGAAGAATATAACAAACTGAAATTGGCAAGGACAAAAGATCAAATGACAAATACAGAAGAGATGTTGGGAAAAGAAAAAAGAATGAGAGCTCACCTTTAGTCAGGTTAAAAACTAAATCTAACCTCAAAACAACTTAAGACAGATTATCATTGTGTTGCCACATTTTCTCCAAATGTTTTACACCATTGAAATAACCTCCTTTCATGAGGTTACACCACATGCTTGTAAGAACTCTATTTTGTAAACTCCTCTCTTATTATCAGGAAGCTGTCTATTGCATTGCATAAGCTAGTCCAGGAAATCAAATCAACTGTGCTCATACTCTTGGTGCTGCCCCATCGAAGTCTTCTGGTCATTTCAATTTGCCACAAAAAAAGGAACTCAACTACTGAACAAGGTTGTACATGTTACTCAGGAGGGTAGGTCACCAAATCCTAAAGTCATTATTTAAAATTGTTCAAAGGTGACTATTGGTCTTAAATAATGGCTCTATAGGAAGGAACAAGTAATAATACTGTTATTTCTTCCTTCATGGGTCAATCAAATGCAAGCTCAAATACCGGTTAAACATGACCATGGATGAAGGGGGACTAGAGCCAACAATTCATCAAAAAAATAAAATCAAGTGAAAATTATGATCATGATGTTTGAAAACAGACAGATATATCGGATAATCAAAACCCTTTCACCAGCGAAACATGCTCATTTGGAAAGTTAATCCTGACAAGTTTCTAGAAGAAGACATGCTCTAATAAGACAATTAATTTCATGGAGGGAAGGTGTCATGTGATGGTAGTGTGAGAAAACTGAAGGACACTGGGAGAAGTCTTAAAAGGATACAGTTGTCTAAACCAACACTCTGTTCTATCTCAAAACGTTTTAGAGAATATTAAATGTTTCCACACAAGTCAAGCAGATGATTCTTCTATGAAAATATCAAAATAGTATGCATAAAATGTCAATTTTTCCCTTGGGCACAAAAAAGGTCCTGTACCCAGTGCCGATCCAGTAATTACGTGGAGGTGCTGGGAGGGGTGGATACATACAGACCTAACCTATGGCTTTTTGCACAAAGTGGCAGCTCCCCAGACTCAAACCCACATTTTCATGCTGACAGCCCAGCAACTACAATTGCAACAAAGCAATGACCCTAAAAAAATAATCAATAAAATTAATGCTTCTTTGTGCTTTCAACTTAAGACTACAGATTTCCTAAATTTCCTAGGGTTTCTTCACGAACCTCATTGCTGATTGGAACCCCTTTTCTTCCTTTTTTTTTTCACAGATATTTAATAAATAAGGGATATGACTCTATATTGTACAATCAACATCAAGCCAATCAACTCTGAGAGGTGGTTGATGCATGGGCCAAGAGGGATGACACCTCAAATTTGTGTGGAAGTTCCAAGAAAAGCATTGTAGATGCACTATATCCTTCACTACAAAATGAGAAACCACTTGGGTTTCATACTACTATAGCTACTAGTTATTTCAATCCCATCACCTGATTCTCTTCTTGTTTTGGCCATATTTGTTTGAGTCGAGATGAGTCAGAACACCTTAACATTTTGGTACTGATAGAAAGCTTATTCAATTAGCTTCCTGACAAGATTAAGATAATGCAATTTTGATATGAATTCGCTAGGGTAAGACCAAAATATAGTTAGATTGTGGGTTCAAGGCAGGATTACCAATTCTAACTTGTGATGGTTTCTAAAAAAGGCCTTCTATTTTGAATCCAAGTGTGTTTCAGATTAGAAAGTTCAAGTTTAAGAGGTTATCGGATCAACAATGTCCAAGGTAATTTTCAATTGATGCCTAGGTTTAATTAAATACAAGTTGTGATTTCAGTTAGGAGTCAAATTCAAGTACTATATAAAGGGGTTGTGAAAAATGATGTAAATATTTATTGTCCCAGAGTGTATTCATGTTTAGTGGAGTGAAATTTTGAGTGTTTACAAACAGAAGTTCTTTTATTTAGTAGATTATTTATGCTTTGATTAAACACTAAAAGACAATTTCTACAGCTTGAGTGATATGCCTCCTTTCCTCATTTTACAAATATTTCTTAAGTGAAAAGGGTGGAAGAAAAGCCTACATTCAAAATAAACCTTTACCAACATCAAGCAGAATTCAAGGAGTTCCCATGCAAATCCATAGAGGCAAATTAACAAAGATCCTCACTTTCTTACAAATATGGGGCATCATATGAAACTGTGTTACAACCAGAAATCAGCAAGCTCTAGCTGCCACATAATGATAAAGCTTCCCTCTTTTGGCTACAGGAATTTTTTCAATTTGTTTCCACAATTTTCTTTTCCCAATCTGTGTCTCTTTTTTTTTTTTTTTTCCTTTTTGTAGGATTATAAAGCAAGTCATATTATTAAGACAAGATCACGGAGATCAATTTTCTCTGGTGGAAACCTAATGGAATCAACCAAACCAGCAGCTACAGCTGATTTATGAAAACCAAAGTACTATATTCATATTCCCTCCCCTCCGTATCTACTTGCCACATGAGCATACAGAGTTCTCCTAAACTTTATTTATTTAGAATAGAGAAGCAAATTGAAGATCAGAGAAAGGATCACACAAAAATTTGCTTTTTCTGAATAGAAGCTAGTCAAGACACAATGTGTTAATAGACAGAAACGTACCAATATTAGGCCCTTTTGGATACAGTTGACGAACTCCCTGATCTTCCAAGCTCGGAAGCACATCATCAGTCTACAGTACCAATGCAAAAACCAATAAATAAAACAGTTGCATCAGGTACAAACTATAGCAGACAGTTTGAATCACAATTAAACATCTCAAAAACAGCCTACCCATCAAATCTGATCCAACAAGATTAAAAAAATGAAAGCTACAATAAATAATATGAGATGACTTGAAAGGGAAACAATGACATCCTCTAAAGCAATCAAAATTTCAATAAACTAAAATTCTAAACTTATCAAAACCCATTGTCCAACCCTCAAAATTAAGCTTTTGAAACCCAAAACACAGAAACATGAGATTCGTGAAAGACTTTCAGTGACAAAGCAATAAAATTTTTAACAACAGTAATTGAGAAATTGAGATCATACGTTTGCACCTAATATATGTGAATTCTGAGTCAGAAACTTGACATATTAAAAGAAAATTTTAAGTAAAAGGGAAAGCAAGCAAACAATCAAAGATCAGCTTGAGAGTAACTGAAAACTCATCTATTTGAAGCCAAAAAAGCTAATCTTTATTCTGAAATTTAAGAGCTTCAAATCTAAAAAGATAAAGAAAATATAAATAAAACTAAAATAAAAATTTTAAATGGAGATTAAGAAGAGAAATAGAAATCTCACAGTGTAGTTTGCGCCATAAAGAACATAGGTCCCTTCAATAGGAGGAGGAGGCTCTGGAGCTGACTTGGGGTTTTGGAGGAAATCCTTGTAGAGCTTGTAGTATGGTGGTGGGGGTGGATAAGTTGCAGTTGCTGCCATGTCCTCCCTTGTTGGGCCAAGAAGAAGAACCTACACAGCACTTTTAACGGCTTTTACTTATGAATGAATGAGGAAGACGTTCTATTATTATATAATATGATTTAGCTACACTAATGCCCCAAATAAAAGCCATCGCGGGCAGCAATTAAACCCATACAACTAGTTTTTTATTTTTTAAGATTAAGCAATATAAATTTTCAAAATTTTTAAGCACCACGTATTGGTGATTGTAGTAGACTATCATTGAATAATGCTACTTGTTGAAATTTAAATATATATATATTTTTTGAAATTCACACAAAATAAGGCTTTCCTTACAGCACATGTTCATGAGGTTATTGGATAAAAACTTGTTAAATGATTGGAAAGTTAAAGAGATGATCAAATTAATCGAATACATCAATCGCATCCATCATTGCATCAAGATTGATGATAATCGTTGTTGGTCTCTAGAAGCCAATGGTCTATGACTCTATTATCAGTGAAGTCTTACTATGACTACTTTAATTCTTAAAGGGAGACGTGATGTGGAAGCATATGGTATAAAGATGAAGAAGCTTGATAACCATGAATAGACCCAAGCATTGTACAAATCGTTAGAGTATAATGATGAGAATAGTATTTTTAAAGGTTGTTTTAGGATTTTCAATTAATCTTAAAACTGACTTTTAGCCCAAGTTTTCTAGGGTCAAAATTTTTCTTTTGGGCTTGATTTTGGTGTTATTAAATAAGTTATTTAGTTATATTTCTAACTAGACCAAGATTGCGCAAACCCAATGTGATTTAGGAAAGTTATAACCAAATTATTAAAAGGGTATCAGTGAATGATGAGAATAGTATTTTTAAAAGGTTGTGTTTTAGAAAGTCTTAAGTTTTAATAGTCTAGAGTTCAGGAAAGTATGTTATTTAGAAGTCTCTTTGAAATTAGAAAGTCAAGTTTTTAGTAGTTTAGTTTTAGGAAATACTTGAGTCCCAACTTTATTTACTTAGAAGTTGCTAAATGAAGAAAGTACCTATTATCTTTGTATTGTAAACCTATTTAAAGGTATCCCTAGACATGAATTAAAATAATGAATAATGAATTAAATTTTGATACTTGTATGTGGGCTTGATCCTTGCTATCCTCGCTCTTTTGAAGGGTTGAGTTGTGATATTCCTTTACCTCTCTTTCTCTTTCTTCAAAATCCCAACATCTTCTTCTCTCTTTTATTCTTTAGACACCTTTTTCTAAATTCTTTTAAGGCTTTTGATCCATGATTAAACCCTTAATTTCCCCATTGATTCCTTTCTTCTTTGTTAGATTATTGGAAAAGATTCAACAATTTTACAAACTTTTCATTAAAAATCTTCCAAGGTCTAAACTTTTATGATTTCACGTAACAAACTTTATCATAAATCAATGAAATTTTGACCATATGACCCTCAGATACGTCAGAACATATTTGGAAATTTTCGTAATTTTTTGGCACACGACCAGGGATATTTTGATAATTTCGAGATTTTGTCATGAAATTCTAGAATTGCCCTTATGGGTTTCTTCTTCCCCATTTTTCCTTTTCTCTTTTAAATTCTTCTAAACCCCTCCACTTGAATTTTTTCTTCTATTATTAAATTTTTCCTAAAGTTTAAATTACTTTGGTGTGCTTAAATTCAAGTTTTCATTGTTTTAAATTGTATTTTGCTTCCTCCACATCTCTTTTAGACTTTAAATAGCGTTCTTGGCATTGTTTTACATTAAAATGGTGTTTCCATGGATGATCCGTTGGCATTCCAAAGGCCCTTCTAAAGTGATCTTTTTCACGTGGCTAGCCCTCAAAGACCAGATTTTAACTTTAGAAAATATTCAAAAAAGGGGTCTCTCTCTCTCTCTCTCTCCAACATTTGCTACATTTTCCATAATGCGGAGGAGTAAACAAATCATATCCTTATCTGTTGTCCTTTCGCTTTCGAGGTTTGGTCGATGTTCTTTTTTAAAATTAAATTAAATTGGGTATTCCCAACAAGTACAATGGATATTTTTGAGCAATGGTGCTATTTTGGGAAAGATTGTAAAGGAAGGAGGATATTGAAGATATGGATTTTTGTCATTTGGTCTTTGTGGCTAGAAAGAAATAAGAGAATCTTTGATAATCATTCGAAACCTTCGTATGTTATGTATAGAAGAACCCGGGATAGATACATTTGGAGGGTGTCCATGTAAAGATTTTCTAAATTGCTCCTTCATGGAGTTGAAATCAGGATAGGTTAACATTGTAAAAGACTGTGACCCCCATTAGTTTCCCTTGTGGGGCTTTTGTCTCGATCCCTTTCTTAATAAAATTTTCTTATCAAAAAATAAAAAAGGATAACACTCCTTTTGTTAGGTTCTCAACTAGTGAACTTGTATTCTATTTTATAGACAGATAGTCTCTATGTTGTATAGTTTCCCCTACGTCAACCATGTAGAGGATGACACGGTCAATCTAGACCATTCATCACATAAGGGACCCTATAGATTGGCCATTTATTCAAAGCCTTAGGCTTTATCACCCCTTCCCACCTCCTTGTCTTCTTCACCTGCATTACTAATGATGAACCTTTTTTCTAGTGCAATGTGGTAGGAAACATTAAGCTGAAATTTATCACAAGTGCAAAAGGTAATAAGGCAAACAAATGAAGCCCTTTCTAACTGTGTAACCATGGTTGCCACATGCAAACTTGGGAAGTCACTTATATCTCTTTGGTAGATGATAGATGAGCTAGTTAGGTAAGTTATCTAGCAAGTAGATCTAGGCCACAAAGGAATCTTCCACATGGTAACTTAGAAAAAATCTTCCCAATATAATATATATAATTTAATATTATCTTTTTTATTGAAAAATCTATATTATAAATCAATATAATATACTACAACAAGTTATACTATAAGAGTAGCAAAAAAGGTCCTTGGAGAATCTAGAGGGAACATGCAACCATCCAAAGAAACTTGGTGGTAGAATGACAAGGTTTAAGCAACCGTTAGAGTTAAAAGGTCATGTTATAAGGATTGATAGAAGACTTAGAAAGACATAAAATGTTAAGAAAGAAACTAAGAAATCTATAAGCAATGCTAAATTTAAGATATATGATGATCTTTATTGTAAGTTAGGTACTAGGGGTGATGAGATGTGTGTATATAAACGTGCTACAACAAGGGATAGGAAATGTAGAGACCTAGACCATGTTAGATGCATTAAAAATAAGGATCAAAGAATCTTAGTGAAACACAAAGATATTAAAGAAAGATGGAGGATCTATTTTCATAAATTATTAAAGGGAGGTAAGTGAAGACAAAACTAGTTTCCCACCAACCCTTGATGCCTTGACGGATTTTTTTACGGGTTAACCCTTGATGATCTGGGGGGATTTTTGCAAGCTATTTGGTCTTATGACCTTTTCAGGTACTCAATTATCAGGTCACATTAATAGGTGAAAACGACATTAGTTGTCCACCAACCCTTAATGTCATGAGGGATTTTTGCAGGTTATATTGGTCTTATGACCCTTTTCAAGTAATCAATCACCGGGTCACATTAATAGGTGAAGACGCCATTAGTTTCTCACCAACCCTTGATGTCCTAGGAGATTTTTGTGGAATAACCCTTGATACCTGGGGGATTTTTGTGGGCTAACCCTTGATGTCCAAGGGGATTTTTGTGGGCTATATTGGTCTTATGACCCATTTCTGGACCCAATCACCGGGTGGTATTGATAGGTGAAGACGACACTAGTTGCTCACCATTTTTGTTCGAGATTTCAGTTTTGTTAAGGACCCTACATGGGTCATATGAGATTTCAGTTTTATAAAGACCCCACATAGGTTATATAATTTCAGTTTTGTCAGAGGCCCTAGGTGGGTTCATCCATTGGATTCGATACAAGGTGTTTTGATGATATTTGGTTCAAGAACTTTACATGGGTTGAGTTGTTTTGATCCGAGGTGTATTTTATTGGAAACCCTTCATGGACTATGTGAGTTTGAGGGCTGCATTAGGCTTCCATTAATATGCATATGTTTTGATATCTATTAGCTAAGACAACTTAATTGAGAGGTGCTAAGGCCTATTTATGTATAAGTATTTTGTAACAAACATTTGCATTACATATTACACTTTTCTTATGAGATACGCTTTACATGTTTCAATTATGAGCATTGTTGTATTGGCTTTTGTACTTCTTGCACCTTTATTAGATTATGATTATTGTTGTAGTTAATTCAACTCTTACATATTACACCTGTTCGATTTGGTATCAATCCTTATTCGTGTATATTTGATTTATTCCATGGGGCATTATGTATGTTCTCTCATGGGTTTTATAGTTTACCCATGTTTTTACCACTATTTCAGGTGTCGTTACGTGATATACTTCCTTGTAGGTTTGGCTGGAACTGACTCTTTGGGATGAGAGGAGCGTCCCTTAATTTTCTTTATATTTAGTCATACTTTCAAGAACCTTCATGTATGAGACACGATTATGTTCAAACAAGATTTTGGTTTAGTTATCTAGTAGTTTCTATGTGAGGAGACAGCTGTTATGTGGCATGTTGATTGGCCATTTTTATGACATGGTTTAGATACTTATGGTTATGTTTAGTTGCATGGTTTGAGATTTGTATTTTATTGTTATGGATGTTTTGGAGACTATTAGCTTACTCCGCTGCGTAGTTTATAACGCATGATGATATATTCCGTTGCACTTGATGATGATAGATGTTTCTATACATTATATTTCCACTACGAATGTGTTGATAATTGAGGATGTTAATTGGATAAAAGAATGAATAAAAATAATGAAAAAAAAATATGTTGCAACCAAGTAAGATAAGTAAGAACTCTTTCCGCAAGGAAAAAACAATGTCACACTCCGAGATCCATGACACCGTGCACATGTGTATCCTATATTATACCCCAATGTCTGCGTAAGGGTTTCGGGCCATGACAGGTTTCAGCACCTAATTTTGGCCCATGGTCTAGAGGTTATTTAATGGGCATCATTAACTCTCTAGAATGGACCTTAGGCATCTTCAGAAACCAAGGTGGTTAAATGACCTCCTATTTTTAAGTCATTCTCTTTCTTTCCTAATTTGGCACTCTATACCCTTGATCTTTCCCTAAGATTTTTATTAGACCCACTTTCTTCATCTTCTTATCATTCTTGTTAATATCATAGTTTTCTGAATGGTTGTCCCAAGTTCGGTTACATCTACATTAGAAATTATGATTTTACCCATCATCAAAAGGGGATTGTTGAATTTCATTGTACAAGCATAGGATGACCCATCAGGTATCAGGGATCCATCTGGAATTTCCCAAAACCTTGAAATAGAGTGTTTGATCATCAAAATCCATTGTATTAAGCTTTGACAAATCTCAATCCTTAATTTAAAATCTTTTAAAATCTGTCCAAAATATACATTGGACAATCAATCAAACACCATAGATGGATTTAGCATGCCTCAAAACCTTAGGGTATCAGACACAACCTTCAGAGTTCATTATTAAGTCTTTCATTATACCATGTCAAGTCATGATCATCCGATCTAGTACTTTGAGATCCCAAATAAAAAACCGGACTCTACCATGATGATCAGTGCCATCGATTTAGTTAGGATAGACAATTTCTCAAAATTTCCATATTTGAACAATAAGATTTCGTATGGGTACACCATATTACAATGCATTGTGACACGTTGAATCAAAATCCTACTTTTCTTAACATATATTGCCACTTCCTTAATCCTCCCTCATTTTTTGTGTGAGTATAACCCATCAATATCCCTTTGGCCTAACCAAAACCCTATAACCAAACACTCCTTTAGCCTAACCTAAAACATGTGTCCAAACACCCTTTAATCATAGCCTAAAACCTATACACAAACACCTTATGTTTTAACTTAAGTCCAAACTTATATACAAACATCTTAAGTTGACAAGTCATATACTTGAGCCTTAAAACACCAAAATCCACATAACATTATTATTTTATTTTATTTGTTCATGCCACATGCCCTACATGTGTCAAGAATACTTAAGCACACTTTCATTTCACTTTTGGATTCTTAATCACTCAAACTTTCATTTTTAATTAACATATCATTACCACTTAGGCAAAGATGATGTCAATTTTGGCTCACCAACTCTTCCTTTCTAAAACTACTTAGCCACATCAATCCAATCCTCCAATCATTCCCCTTTTGGTCCAACACACTTCTTCATTCACTCTCATTTCTTTAGATGAAAGTTCACATGTGCCAAGCATACTTAGACACACTCATATTCCACTTTTGGATTCCTAATCACTTATTCTTCCATTTTTAGTTGACATGTTATTGTCACTTAAACAAAGATCATGTCAATTTTGGCTCACCAACTTTCTCTTCCTAAAACTATCTAGCAATCTCATTTCAATCATCGAATCATTCTCCTTTTGGTCCAACATACTCCCCCATTAATTCCCCTTTCTTTAGATGAAAGCCCATTAAAATCCTATAAATAAAAGAACACCCATCTTTCTACTCACATAGAAAAATCCTCAAAAAGATCCCCAAGAAGTTCTCTCTCTCTCCCTCTCTCTCCTAAATATACCATCATCCCCATTCTTGTTTATTCAATATCAGCATTAAGAATAACATGTGAGAACATGCTGCTTAATTAAAGGAAAAACAATCATTCACAAGTGTAACATCCTAGAGGTATGATCCCCGCCCTTCTTCTTCTTCTTCTTCTTCTTCTTCTTCTTCTTATAATTCTTTCATCTTTTTATACAATTGTTGTAATATTTTAATTCATTTAACATTATCTATGTGTTTTCACTCATTTTTTTATTTTTAGTTTCGTAAATCTTATGTGCAACAACCTCATTTTTGTAGATTATTATTATTATTTGCTTTTAAAATTTTCATTAATTAATGTTAGATACTTGTATGTATA
>JAOXJP010039940.1:0-16441 GCA_025762735.1 Platanus orientalis
CGATATGATATATGATGTTGACGTGCTGAGCGAATACTCTCCTTTCGGAGTGTACTATTGCCTAATGTCGACATTGTATTATGATAAAAAAATTAGATGAAAAAATGAAAATTTCCAAAGAAAATAAAGAGGAAGAGGAAGAAGGAGAAGAGAAGAAATAAGAAAAGGAAGATAATCTACTAGGTCCCTTGTGTTTATACGGTTAAATTATAATATGTTTGTCAACCATTATGTATGCATGCGTACTTTTAAAGAATATTAAAATGCAAGTGCAATAAGTTACCATTCCTAATGAATCTATTTGTTCCCTTGTGCATATGTAGTTAGATTAAAATATCCTTCCTAAGTTTCCATGATTTTTACAATATTTTTTTCCGATATTTCCAACATTTCCGATATATGTCTTATTTTGGCTTAACCGACATTTTGAACCTTGCCAATCTCCTACGAATCCTCTCCACCACCGGTCATCCTTCCTCTTAAAGAGGCCCCAAGCACCAAGCCCAAATACGTAGAAGGAAACTGGCTTGCCCTACCGCTCAAGTCCCTTGCCAACGTATCAAGGTTAGGCACAACTCCCATCGCAATTAAAAATAATCTTGGAAAAAATGACCCGCAACCCAGAAACCGCTTCAAAGCACCACCCAAATACACCTAATAAATCTAGCGTTGAGAATTATTCCACAAGATCAATGTATCATCAGCAAACTGCAAATGTGAGATACTCAAGCCATCACTACCCACTTGGAAGCCTTTCCGCTCCAATGCCCAACATTCTCCCCAGCACCTCCACCACCAATAAAAAAAAAAAATGATAAAGGGTACCCTTGGCAAATTCCTCTAAAGCATTCAATGTATCCAGCTGAAGACCCATTGACAAGAACTATAAAGGTAGCCAACCATCAGCAGATACTAATCTAATTCCTCCATTTGACCCCAAAACCACAACGGTCGAGCACATAAATAAGAAAATTCAAGCTAGCATGATCATAAGCCTTCTCCATATCCATTTTACAAATCACACCGAGGATTCAATATTGCACTCTAGCATCAATGCATTCATCGACACACAAAGCTCCAAGGATCGACCTCCCTGCAAAAAAGTACACTGCTCCTTCGAAACCAAAGTAGAAATCATAGCCTTAAGTCTAAAAGCTAGGCAATTGAATTTATACTTTTTTCTTCATTGGTAAAAGTTGATTTTGTACTACTACAAGAGAAAAGCATGCCAAAATGTACAAAAATAAGTAAAGCCTACAAAAAGCGGCTACGAGAAGGAGCCACTATATAATACACTTAGATGGACCCATGATATAGCCATATAGCTTCCCACTCAAAACAATCCATTGAAAGACATGCTTTTGACCATTTATATCATCACTTCATGAGAAATTGAACTACTATCAAAAGTTCTCCCATTTCTCATCTTCCATATACAACAACAAAATGCAAAAGAAATCCTCTTCCATATACAACAACAAATCCCATTTCTCTTCTTCCCACTCAAACTCTTGGACTCTCACTCATCTATTGGACCTCTTCCCTCTGATATCAAGAAAGTTATGTAGGTATTTTTTTTTTCCCCTTTTTCCACAATAATTTTCTAAGAAGTTTTTTTTTTCTAGAAAAAAATCCTTTATTAATGAAAGAAGAGAAGAAAGAGAGCAGCAGGTGGGGATAAGTCATCCCTTCCAAGCAAAGCCCAAGTAAAACAAAAGAAATAGCCTCTTCAGAGACAAAATTAGAACCCAATTACATTGTTGATTGTTCCAATTTTTCCCCAAAAAGCCATATTCCCCAACAACTCACAACCTATACATTTGACCACCCAAAAAATGCCAACTCCTTCACTCTTTGGTAGGCACGAAAAGATGGTTCCACATGGTTCTTAAAAGCATGGCTATTTCACTCCTTCCAAAGAGACCGACAAACCATTCTCGGCACCAATCTCCCACTCTAGCAGCCTTTATCATTAAAAATAATAATTCTGGCATCCTTTAACAGACAAAGCCATAGTTTTCTAACTTATGAGAAGGCTTGAAAGATCCGGTAGTAGAATCCACATCACTGCAAAGTCCTTCACCCTTGGAAATTCACACCTAACTTTCCACTTACAATTTTTCTTTATTTTTGATTATTTATTTATTTATTTGTGGGAATTCCCCCTTGCTCCTCTCCAAGCACTCTTATCTTTTTTGAATTCTTTCTTTTCTTTCATTCTACATTCTCCCTAGCCCTTCAAATCCAACTTATTATTTATGAAAGAGAATAGAGTTTCCAAAGCAACCATTTTAATGATCTTGGTTCAATCATCCTTGAAGGAATGACTGAAAATGTTGCCCATAGAATTGAAGAAGTGTAGATAAAGTAGAAAGTTGCTTTTGGAGCGTTACGTGTTCAATGTAAACCACAGAAATTGAAAGGGAAATTTTATAAAATGACTATAAGACCATTCATGCTTCATGAAACAGAATATTGGGCAATCAAGAAATAATATATACATGCAATGAGTACAACTGTGTTGAAGATCTTAAGATGGGATGAGCAGCAAGACTAGAAAAGATGGACTCAGAAATAAATGCATATGCAAGAACTCAAAAAAAAAAAAGTGTCAATAGGTGACAAGATGAGGGAAAGTCATTGAGATGGTTCAACCATGTGCAACAAAGATCAATAACTACTACATCAGTGAACTTACCGAAAAAAATAATAATAATATATTAATAACTACATCAGTGAGAATGAGTGATATGGTGCAAATTGAAGGCTCTACAAGGATAACAAGAAGGACAAGGACTTTGGTCAGACTAGTGAAAAAAGACTGAAGGACTTACTACTTAACAGAGGATATGGCCCTACATAGAGTGGAAAGAGGATATGTATAACTAATCGAAGTAATTGGGAAAAGGCTTTGTTTAGTTTGAATTGAGTTTAAAGGGGGTTCCAGAACCTTTCAGTTTCAATCCCAGGTTTTTTCCACTTCTGCCATTTTTTTATGGGAAACTTTTGGATGCCTCATTTGAATGGTCTAGACCATAGTTGTCAGAGCAAGAAGAAAAAGCGAAAAGTAATGTGAAAACAAGAAACAGAAGCAAGGCCCAATATTCCTTGGGAAACGAGAAGCGAGAAACAATTAAGAAGCATCTGGAGAGCAAGTAGGAAGCAATTAGGAAAACAATCAGTAAGTAAAGTGCAATTTAGAACTTCAAACCAACAACAACAACCCGCCTTATCCCAACTATTTGGAGTCAGCTACACGACTCCTGCTCCGCCATTCCACTCTGTTTAGGGCCATTTCTGTTGTTAAATTACAACCTGCCATGTCCTTCCTTACTACTTCAACTCGGGTCAATTTTGGCCTTCCTCTAGTCTTTTTAGCACCTTCAACTTGCATTGTCTCACTCCTCACTGGTGCAATCATTGGCCTTCGTTGCACATGCCTAAACCATCTCAATTGACTTTCCCTCATTTTATCACCTATGGGTGCTACACGTAAGCTCCCACAAATTAATTCATTCATAATTCTATCATTTCTAGTTTTGCCACTCATCCATCTCAACATCTTCATTTCAGCCACACTCATTTTATATATATGTTGTTTGTTGGCTGCCCAACATTTTGCTCCATAAAGCATAGCTAGTCTTAGTGTCTTACAGCTGTCTTATAAAATTTTCCCTTCAATTTTAGTGATATTTGTTTATCACACAACATTTCAGAAGCACCTCTCCACTTTAATCATTTTGCTCTAATTCTATAAACAACATCATCTACAATATCTCCCTCTTTGTGCATGATTGAACCAAGATAACGAAAATGGTCACTCCGAGGTATCTTTTAGTTATCAATTCTAACTACACCCTCATTTCTACTCTTATTTTGGCTAAATTTGTATTCCATATATTATGTTTTAGTCCACCTTATCCTAAAACCATTTGATTCTAAAACATCCCTCCATGGTTCTAACTTGGCATTTACCCCCTCTCCAGTCTCATCAATCAACACATTATCAGCAAATAGCATACACCATGGCACTTCCTCCTATATGTGTCTAGTCAACTCATTCATAACTAAGGCAAAAAGGTACGAACTCAATGTTGACCCTTGGTGCAAGCCTACTGTGATCGCAAACTCACTTGTCTCTCCCCCAGTAGTCCTAACACTAGTTATCGCTCCATCATACATATCCTTAACTATGTCAATATATCTACTTGGGACTCCATTTTTATCTAAAACCCACCAAATGATCTCTCTTAGTACTCTATTATATGCCTTTTCAAGGTCAATAAAGAGCATGTGAAGATCATTCTTCTTTTCTCTCTACTTTTCCATCAATCATCGAAGCAGGAAAATAGCTTTAGTTGTTGATCTCCTAGGCATAAATCTAAATTGATTTTCAGACACTCAAGTTTCACACCTTAGTCGATGCTCAATCACTCTCTTCCATAGTTTCATTATATGGCTCATAAGTTTGATCCCACGATAATTGGTGCAATTTTGAATATCACCCTTGTTCTTGTATATAGGGACCGAAATACTTTTCCTCCACTCATCTGGCATTTTTTTTAGTTCTAATGATCTTGTTAAAAAGTTTAGTTAACCATGATAGGCCATCATCTCCTATACATTTACAAACCTCAATTATGATACCGCCTGGTCCTAATGCCTTTCCCATTTTCATTTTCTTCAAAGCCTCTATAACTCCTATCACACTAATCCTACAAAGATATCTATGATCTCTAGTCTCCTCTACTCTACCAATTACTAAACCATCATTCCCTACATGAAGCTGCAACAAAAGATAGACTTAGGAGTCATCACCGAAAAACAGCCTAGGTATGTCAAGTGTACCACACATCTCAATCAACAAAGATGGTGACAAAACCATATCCAAAGACGCATAAAGGGTTGATCACTTTTTCCAAACAAGATTTGGAAGACTTGCACTGCCCACATGAGGATGCATTACTCATATCCCCAAAAATCTCCAACTTTGAGGTTAAGAGAACCATGGTCGACACCGGTAGCACGGCAAACATTCTCTTCTACTCGGCTTTTCGTCAAATGATTTTGAAAAAGTCTAACCTGGAGCCTTACTTTTCCCCCTTAATTATTTTTTATGGTCAACCCACACCAGCTATGGAAAAGATCAAGTTGTCAGTATCTCTCAAGTCAATCACTCTCATGACAAACTTTTTGGTAGTGGATGCACCATCTCCATACAATCCAATTTTAGGGAGAAACTAGATCCACAAAATGAAAGCAATCCCTTCCACTTATCATCAATGTCTTCGATTTCCCACAGCCAAAGGGTTAATGGAAATCAGAGGAAATCAAGTCTAGCTCAAAAGTGTTATGCTCTTGCAATGAGGAATGAGCACCAATAGCATGCTTCCTTATATCAATGGTAATCATAGCATGGGGCCTTACATCCACACCATTGGGGTCCGCAAGCCTCCACGGTAGAAAAACTTGAAGAACTAATACTAGACTCTGAAAAACAGGACCATGTCACTCAAATCATAGCAAAACAACCAAAAGAATTCAAAGAATAATTCTCACACTTCCTGAATAACAAGAAGGAAATATTTGTATATTCTCGAAAAGAAATGCTTGGGATTGATCCAGAAGTCATAAGTCACAAGCTGAGTGTGGATCCTTCCTATCCACCCGTGAAGCAAAAGAAGGTATGCCCCAATGCAAAACCTTATCATTAAAGAAAAAGTTCAAAAGCTCCTATAAGCTGGTTCAATTCGAGAGGTCTAGTACCCCAAATAACTAGCAAATGTACTAGTGGTCCCTAAGAAGAATGGGAAATAGAGAGTATGCGTGAACTACACCAACCTTAACAAAGCCTGTCCCAAAGACCGCTTTATACTTCCAAAGATTGACCAGCTCGTAGACACTACGGCCGGCCACGAAGTCTTATCATTCATGGATGCATATTCAAGGTATAATCAAATTCACATGCATCCATCTAATCAAGAAAAGACTTTTTTCAATGTTATTGGGTCATGCCATTTGGCCTGAAAAATGCAGAAACCACTTACCAAAGGCTCGTCAACAAGATCTTCAAAGATCACATTAGCACTATCTTGGAAGTCTATGTAGATGATATACTAGTAAAACGCCAATATAGAGAAGATGACATTCTCCATCTCTCAGAAGCATTCCAGCTACTCAAGTATTGGATGAAACTCAATCCCACAAAATGCACCCCCGAAGTGTCTTCAAGAAAGTTCCTAAGATATTTGGTCACACTACGAGGATAGAAGCTAATCCGACTCAAATCAAAGCATTGGTCGAGATGCCCTCTCCCACCAACATCAAAGAGGTATAAAGACTCACTGGAAGGATAGTGGCCTTAAGCAGGTCCATCTCCAAATCCGGTGACAAGTGTAAACCCTTCCTCCAACTATTGAAGGAAAATAAAATGTTTGAATGGAACGAACACTATGAAGCAGCTTTTCAACAGCTAAAACAGTATTGTGGCTCTCCTCCCTCGCTCTCAAAGCCCCAACTAGGGGATAAACTATTCATCTACATATCTATCTCGTCAGCAGCAGTTTGTTCAGTCTTATTAATAGATTATGAGAGTCAAAAACCCATTTACTACACCAGCAAAACTCTTCTCGATACTGAGACATGATACACATATTTGCAGAAAGCGGCACTCACCTTGGTAAGTGCTTCACACAAACTACGTCCATACTTTCAAGCACACACCATTGTTGTTATCACAAGTCTCCCAATCAGAACAATGGAGCTCTCCGGAATAATCACCAAGTGGGTTATAGAACTCGAGGAATTCGATATCCAATATCAACCTCAAATTGCTCAGAAAGGTCAAGTCTTCACTAACTTCCTAGCTGAATTTTCACCAAAGAAAGTTGATTACTCTCCAGAAGAGAAGTCACTTCCCATCTAGAAATTATTCGTACATGGGGCCTCCAACACAAAAGGAACAGGAACAGGGGTTGTGCTTATCACCCCAAAAGGAGATATCTTGGAACAAGCCATAACTTTGGGATTTCCCACCTCCAACAACGAAGCGGAATATGAAGCTCTCTTCGCAGGGTTACAACTAACCCAACATCTTGGAGCCAAAAACTTGATCGTCCACAATGACTTACAACTTGTAGTCAAGCAAGCTGAAGGATAATACGAAGCCAAAGGCCCAATGATGGCATCCTATCTTGAAATAATGCGATCTGAACTAAAAAGGTTCCACCATACAGAACTTAAAACAACTCCCACGAGAGCAAAATTTCCATGCAGAAACTCTCGCAAGCCTAGCCTCAACACTGGAATCAAAGAAGGAACGAGGCATGCCAATCTTGCATCTACCAAAGCCAAGTATCTCACAAGCAGAAAAACAAAACCGTGTGCAACAAGTAAAATTAGGGGCTACTTGGATGGATCCCATCATCCAATATTTGCAAAGTGGAATCCTCCTCAATGGAGAAAAAGAATCAAGAAAACTACGACAAGGGGCAACCAGGTATGTCCTCGTCAACAATCAACCATATAAGAGATCCTACACTGGACCTTACTTGAAATGCTTGGGGCCCAACCGAGCCCAATATGTCCTCTCGAAGAAATCCATGAAGGAGCGTGTGGCAACCATGCTAGAGACAGATCACTAGCCCACAAAGCACTAAAACAAGGCTATTACTAGGCTTACATGCAAAAGGACGCACAACAATTTGTTAAGTGTGATAAGTGTCAGAGGTTTGCACCAATGACTCATTAGCTAACACGAGAACTCAAACCCTTCATCAGTCCATGGCCGTTCATGCAATGGGGGCTTGACATCGTTGGACCATTGCCTAAGGCCCCTAGACAAAGGCAACATTCTAATGGCAACCGATTACTTCACCAAGTGAATAGAAGTTGAAGCTTATCCAAGGATAAGAGAAGCAGAACTCAACAATTTCATCTGGAAAAACATCGTATGCAGATTCAGTATACAAATTCGGCATTCCTAAGGTACTCATCACTGATAATGGTCAGTCGTTTGATGGTAAGCAATTCAAAAGTTTATGTCAAGAATACAACATTGCTAACCATTACATTACACTGAGATACCCTCAAGTTAATAGACAAGCGCAGAGGATCCAACAAGACAATATTGGACACCCTCAAAAAACACTTGAAAAAAGCAAAAGGCAAATGAGCAGAAAACTTGCCGAGAGTACTCTAGGCCAACAGAACCACTAAGAGAACAAACTAGAGACAACATTTTTCTCTAACATATGGTATGGAGACCGTCATACCAACTGAGCTCGAAGAACCCACTCTTCAAACAACCATTACCAATATACCAAACAATGAACAACAAATAGCTCTATATTTGGACCTTTTAGAAAATGGGGAAAAGGCACAAATCAGAATTGTTGCCTACCATCAAAAGCTTAACCAATACTACAACAAAAGAGTCAGGGACAAAAGCTTCCAAACAAGAGAACTAGTCCTCAGAAGAATCTTCAAGTATACAAAGGAGTCAGGCCAAGGCAAAATGGTCCCCAACTGGAAGGCCCGTACATCATCACGGAGGTAGGAGATTTGTGAGCCTACCGACTCCAAACATTGAAAGGAAGAGAGCTACCCAGACCATGGAATGCAACTCACTCAAGAAAATATCATCAATAAAATATTTTTCTCCTTTCTATATTACTTTATCTTTTCCAGAAAAAGATTCAACACTGGGGTACAAGGCCCCAAAACTAGCACTCCCAAGTTGGATAAATAGGCCCTAGTTAGGTTGGAGCAAAAGTCATAGAATCGAACATCTAAGCATCCCAATCTCCGAAAGCAACCCAAGAGGCCCTTCTACGTTAGGTTAATAGGCTCTAATTAGGTTAGAGCAAAAATCCTAGAATCGAACAGCTAGACATCCCTATCTCCGGAAGCATCCCAAGAGGCCCTTCTGAGTTAGGCTAATAGGCTCTAATCAGATTGAAGCAAAAGTCTTAAAATCGAACAATTAGGCATCCCTATCCTTAGAGGCAGCCCAAGTGCCCTTTCAAACTATGACAAATGAGCTTCATTAAGTGGAGCACCAAAAACCCTACCAGTTATACACAAAAAGCCCTACCAACTAGGCACCAAAAGTCTTACTTGTTAGGCACCAAAAACCCCATACTGGGTATGTTACAAGCTTTGTCAAGTAAAGCACAAAAACCCTATTTGTTGACCACCAAAAACCCCATGTTGGGTATGTTGTAGCTTCGACAAGTGAAGCACAAAAGCCCTACTTGTTAGGCACCAAAAACCCCACGATGGGTATAGTACAAGTTTTGTTAAGTGAAGCACAAAAGCCCTACCCGTTAGGCACAACAACAAAAAAGAGAGAGAGAGAGAGAAGAGAAAATTGGCTTTTTCTATGAATAGCTCAAGTAAAAGCAGCATGCAACCAAAAGCAATCTTCAAAGCAGGTGTACAAAAAGGGGGAGAAAAAATTTTCATTCAACTCTATAAAAGGTACCAGCTGCGTACAATAAGATCAACTTTACAAAAAGTACAAACTAAGTACAATCACACTCAAGGAATCCATTCATCTACAAAAAGGCTTCAAATAGTGTTCTTTGATGTTTTTTCTACAAGAGGGGCATAATTTTGCCTAGGGAAAAGAAAAATTAGAAGATTAAACAAGCATAGATCAAAATATCGGGATCAGACAGGGCCGATCCCGATCTGATCCTTGTATGGATCGGCTGATCCCAATCCGGATCGCCCGATCCGGAGCTGATTTGTCTAATCCGAGGCCAATCTAGTCGATTCTGCCTTACTGATCCCATGGCCAATCCAATACGTCGATACAGCCCGATCCACAGCCGATCCGCTACTAAGGCTGATTCGACCCAAGATTCGAGATCAGGGTTGGCTGATCCCGATCCAAACCAATTTATCCAAGGCCAGATCGGCCGACTTTTCTAACCATGTAGACCAGTGCTTTGAACCCAATCAAAGAGCAAAAGAAAAAAAAATGGAATGGAACAAATAGAAAGGCAAAAGAGAAGAGATGGTCAAGCAGCCGGAGTAGCATCCGAAGGACCATCTATAACCCCGCCTTACCCCTCATCAGCCTTCTTTTGCTCCTCCCTCAGCCGAACAACCTCAGCCCTCATCTCGTTTCTCCCCTTCTCCAAGCCATTCGTGTACCACCTGGAAGTACTGAGAAACTCCCGCAACTGAGTTTGTAGCCGGTCATGCAAGCCTTGATTCTCATCCATTCACCTGTGGATGGACGAACTCTCCTCACCACATATCATGGCTTGCCCCATGGAAGTAGAAACGTCAAGCCAACTCCATAGCAACGTTGGAAGCCTAAAAGTAACAATATACAAAGTCACAACAAGGAACAGAGGTAAAAAAAAAAAGACAAGCTAAAAACTATACATACACTCACGCTGATAGGGCAAGGGAAACTACTTCATCATCAGATAATCCTTCCAAATGCTCTTGGTCTCGGAAAGAATTATCCCCTCAACAACAATAGCCGCCACCTCCTCATTCTCCAAAGTAGAGTCCTCAATAGCCACCACCCTGTCTTCAGTCTTGATCGGAGGTCGCCACCCCGGAGGGCTTACATCAAACCCAAAGCTGCACGAAGAAGAAATAGAAGACACGTTGGAAACAAATATCGTTGTAATCCCAAGAAATCAAAAGCAAGAACAATGAGCAATCTTGAAGAAGAAAAGAGATTTATAATAAGAGAAACCCAAAGGGGTATGTAACTACAAAATCATTCATCTAAACGGCTCGAGGCACATCGGAAGTTCAAACGAAGCTCACTACCATTAACCACCGCACCTGCGTTCAGAAGATGAATCGACGTGACAACCATACGGTGGACTCTAAGAAGAAAAGAAAAAAAAAAACCCCTCTGGAACCAGATTCCAAGGAAGAACCACTCAAAAACGTCAATACCAGGTCTTTTCCAAAGATCACCCTTTATCAACTGCCACAACTGCATGTCCATCAACATTGATGAAGACAAATGGAACGTTTGATGCCAAAAATAGTTCCCCATTCCTCACATGGCCTTGAGCAACGAGGAACTTGGAGGGGCAACTGTAGAGGGTAAAAAATACCCACCAATCAAAAGCCGTCAGGTGGCACCACTAAGTCAGGTCAATCTACAATTCAGTTTAGCTGAACCCAAACCGAACAACACTGGTTCAAGCATCCACACGAAGCCAAACCAACTCCAAAGATATCCACATACGTCAAAAGGCGTCCATGCACGTCAAACACATGAAAAAGAATAGCTCAACATGTTAAGCTACGTAATCTACATCCCAACAATCACTCAAAGATAACGATCTGTAAAGACTTACTCCGGAAACTCGTTGTCAGATCATATCTAAACTGATTGATCTAGTCAAAAGGGAGTCTATCAGAGAATATCCTAACTCCCCATGATTCACTCGAACAAACGAATCCACAATCCCTCATAAGGAGTGGATCCTCCTTGAACTCTATAAAGCAAACAGGATGATCATCCTCAAGTTCTTTGAACACAAAAAACTTCTATTTGTAAAACCCTGCTAACTTAACCGTCGGAGGCTTTGGTAGGTACAACCCCCTAGAGTTCAAACCGGCAAGAAGACAACCCACAGATAATTTTGGTTCACCCGGTGACAAGAAGAAACCAGGAACCTTCTTCTTTGATTTTGTGAGGAAATTTACCCCCACAATCTAGACTCTAGACACCATGGAATCAACGATTGTACCGATCTGATCCACAACTTCATAGGGATCGCCTGATCTGATCATTTAGACCTTTACTATATCAGTCAATCAACATTGGAACGGCCAATCTGACCTAATCAAGGATCAAAATCTGATCTCAACCCAAATCAAACGATCTAACCCAAACATGGATTGAGATCCAATCTTATTCCCAAGTTTAAAGACCAAAGTGGACACCCTGCTGCCCCAAAGTTTGTAAATAATTAGCAAATGTCTACTTTAAAGCTTTATGAAAAAAAGACTAGTAAAAGAGTGTATATTAGGGCTATTTGTATTTTGGGGGTCTTTTAGCCTTTTATGGCTTATCCTTGTATTGGTAAGATATACGAATATCATATAGTATATCAAAGTGTACAGAGTATAATACTTTTTCAGATAAATAAGGATCTTTATTAGAAAAGAGGAAGTGAGATAGAAATACACTCACGTTTTCTCCCATCTTCCCTCTTCTATTTCTTCATCTCCTTCAACTTCTTCCTCTCTCCCTCTTCTTCTACACAAAACTCTAACTTCCTATTATGACGTGGACATCCAAGCTGAAGTGGGCCCACGTGACATGTGGGTGGAACCCACACATGTGATCCTTGTGGCAGCCAAGTGGGGGACGAATGGAGCATCTTAAAGCTGATTTAATTAGTATTTTCTTAGATTTTATGTTAGGATTATCTTTAGCCTTATTTTTTATTTATGTTTGAGTTTATTCTAGAGTCCTTATGTAATTAGGAGTCTTTAAATCAAAGTTGTAGTCCCGTTTTTTTTCTTTAAACCATATTTTGGAAGCTCAAAACTTACTTGTTTGGGATGATTTTGGTACCATTTGAAAAGTTATTTAGACACCTTTCCAACAAAACCAAGATCTTGAGAATTCGATGTGATTTGGGAAAGTTATGACCAAAATATTGGCAAGGTATCATTTAATTATAGGATTTTATTAATTTAGAAGCTTTAATTTTAGGAAGTCTAATTCGAGTAGGATTTGGAAAGATGGGCATGTAAAGTCTATATATCTGCTTGTAACCCACAATTTTATGAATAAAATTCATGAATAAAGAATTTTCTTGTGTTCTAGCTCTTGGCTAGTATGTTCTTCCTTTGTGAAGTCTAAACACCAAGAGTGGTTTTCCTTAAAGGTGGATTCCTTGGATTTATTCAAGCCTAGTAATGGCCAAGATCCCCTGTTTTGGATTTGAAAAACTTCAAATCAATTCTTTATCTTTTCTTGTTATTGTTATATCACTTTAGGTTTTATTGATATTTTTGGTTATTATTTTACATCAACTTTGGTATCATCTCTATTGTTTTGCATCAATTTGGTTTCAAAGCCAGGTTCTAACTAGTCCCTACTTAGTTGGATTTCTTGGGAATATTTTTTCAACTAGTTCAATCTAGTTGTAATCCCGACAAATATCGAATGGCCTAATTTATTTGCAAAGTCTTATAAACCCTAACATTTTGGAAAAATGCTTAAATCCTGAAATTTCTAAGAAATGGCTTAAACCCTGAAATTTTGGAAAATGACCTAAACCCTGAGATTTTGGAAAGGACCCTAAGCAAAAGTTGTATGTGAAAGGCAGAGTTGTTGGTTTATTATTTTCCTAATTTTGGGCTAACTCATAAAACTTTTGGAAACAAACCCTAAAAGTTATGTAACTCCTAAAAAGATGAGATGATTATTCTAGTGAACACTAAGTTTGTTTTTCCTTCTAAGAAGACAACTAAAATAGCAATTGGTGGCTAGGCTGATCAGAACCTTATTTCTACATCTTTTGTTGAAGAGCTCCTACAAGATCCAAAAAATCAAAGATATTGTGGATATGATAAGGACCGTATTTTTTATATTCAATTTCATCACGAAAGAGACTACTTCAACGGTGCTAATGCCTAATGTGTGATTTCTCCTTAACTGACACGCTAGTGATTTTAGGCAGGCGATGGATTAAGGAGAGAAAAGTTACTTTTACTAAGGAGACCCAAGTGTTGCAACTCTATAACCATGATGTGTGGTATCATCTTCGACTCAAGCATGCTAACAAGGTGCCAAGATAGAATCCAGTGAAAACCCAAAGCTCTCTAATGAAGAAGGCAAGCCTACAGGTAGTGTGGAGAGTATCTTGATGCGGAAAATGTTGAGCAGACTATGTGCTGATGTTTTTGAGTGAGACAGATAAGGTCGTAGTGGTTGCTAACACATGTACCATTGCTACTCCAATTCCCCAGTTTGTGACCAACCAATTGTTGAAAAGCAAGTTCCAAATCAGGACGAGATCCAATCTATTCTGATAGTTACACCAATCTATGAGTTTGAGCAAAAGACAGATGAGGTGTACTATAAAATCTGTCCACTACCCGATCCTTGCGAGATAAACAGCCTATGGTTACACAATTCAAGCTTCCTATGGTTACTGATTTTTCTTCACTATAAAATTCGAGGACGAGTTTTTTTTCAAACAAAGGGAGTTTGATGCAGACATCCAAACTAAAATTGGGCCTACGTGACATGTGGGTGGAACCCACACGTGTGATCCTTGTGGCAGCCAAGTGGGGGACGTATAGAGCATCTTGAAATTTATTTAATTAGTATTTTATTGGATTTTATGTTAAGATTATCTTTAGCCTTATCTTTTATTTATGTTCAGTTTATTCTATAGTCCTTATGTAATTAGGAGTCTTTAAATCAAAGTTGTAATCCTGTTCTTTTCCTTAAGCCATATTTTGGAAGGTCAAAACTTACCCGTTTGAAATGATTTTGGTGTCATTTAAAAAATTATTCAGTTACCTTTACAACGAGGCAAAGATTTTGAGAATCCAATGTGATTTAGGAAAGTTATGGCCAAAATACTAGTAGGATATCATTTAATTATGGGATTTTATTATTTAGAAGTTTATTTTTAAGAAGTCTAATTAGAGTGAGATTTGGAAAGACTGGCATGTAAAGTCTATATATACTTGTAACCCACAATTTTATGAATAAAATTGATAAATAAAGAATTTTATTGTGTTCTAACTCTTGGCTAATGTGTTCTTCCTTTGTGAAGTCTATATACTAGGAATGATTTTCTCCAAAGGTAGATTCCTTGGATTTATTCAAGCTTGGTGGAAGATAAGATCCCTTGTTTTGTGTTTGGAAAATATTCAAATCAAGTCTTTATCTTTTCTTTTTCTCTTTTCTTGTTTCTACTACATCACTTTGGGTTCTATTGATATTATTTGCTATCATTCTATATCAACTTTGGTATCATCTCTATTGTGCTGCATCATATTATCTTCTTCATCTCCATATAAATTAACTTGGTATCAAAGCCAAGATTATCAAGGAACCTCAACAAGAGCACAACACACAAGAAGACTCATTGATGTCAACAAGCCTTACGGACAGCCCTAGCCATGTGAGTATATTACAAATTTTTTGATAGTATGTGGTTTTAACATTTTCAAAGTGTTTTGGGGTTGAACAGTATTTTTATTTATTCAAAAAATAAAATAAAATGCTGAAACCCAAATTAGGGGAAAACCACTGCTACCTTCGTTGCAGGATTTTTATTATCCAAAATGATAGTAGATCCTAGTCCTATGCAATCTCATGGATCTGTAGAATCCAATTTTACTCGATTTGGAGCAGTACCCATCAATCAATGAGTGTTTTTTCTGAGGCACTGTTACCCCCCCCCCTCTGCCCAGTTTTGAATTTTGATCAAGTCTTGCAACTGGCAGTGGGTAGGTTAATTTGCTTAAACTAATTGAAGACTGTGTTGATGTTGTTTGAGCACTTATGGGGTATCATTTACTGTTGTGAGAGCCTTGATTAAAGTTTTTGTAGCTTGAGAGTAGTGTAACTCTATGGGTGAAATGAGGGTTTATAGCCCTATCATGTGTTGAAGTAGGACTGTGGAGTACCTGTCCTAAATTAATTTGGGTTTTTTAAGGCTGATTGGTAAAAATCAGGCCCCTTCTTGGTGTTGATTGTGTAAATTTGTGAGAAAAGAAGTAATTAACTATTATGTCGGAAGTGAGCCAAGGTTCTAATGAGTCGGGCAGTTTTGGCGGAGGAGTGAAAACTCATGGCGATCTGCTTCATCTACAAATCACTACCTTAAAGTTGGATGGAAGTAACTATTTGGCCTGATCTCAATCGGCCATGTTATATGTAAGGGGGAAAGAAAAACTTGGATACTTAATTGGAGCTATGCAGATCCCAGATCCTTTAGATCCTAATTACAAGAAAAAAGATGCAAAGAATGCTACTATTATGCCATGGTTACTACATTACATGCAGACTAAGATTAGTAGTAACTATTTGTTTCTAGAGACAGCCAAACAGATTTGGGATGATCTGCCCCAAACAGAATCAGAAGCGGGAAATACTGCCTGGATGCATGAGTTGTGATCAAGTATAGCGTAGTGAATGCAGATGAAGCTCTCTTTATCTTCCTACCATTCGTCACTCCAAAAAATGTGGAAGAGCAGGACCATTATCTAACTTATCACCCCAAGCGTATAGAGGATGCTACAGCGTGTAAGAAGCTTGTTGAAGAGACCAAATTCTTTGAGCTACTGGTTAAGCTGAATGCATAATACAAACGAGTTCAGATACAAAATCTTGGAAATGAGCTACTTCCATATCTGAATGAAGTATATGCCTACCTACACAGGGAGGAAAAAAAAAGGTAGTGGTAGTGCTATATTACAG
>JAOXJP010039961.1:0-16441 GCA_025762735.1 Platanus orientalis
TTTGTTAGACCACATGTCATGCACTTATTGGTAATGGTGTGGTACTTGTCCATTTAGACTGGAGATGATTCTAAATCCTTTTTTGGGGGGGGGGCACTCATCACTTTTTGGTGCTGATGTGTCAACTCGACTCCATTCGCACCTACTCGTTCAAGGATTGTTCATACCTAATTCTTTGTGCTCTTTTGGATGTCTCCACTCCCTAAATTCAAGATGAAATCAAAGGGTCCTTTAGTGCAAAGTGATGGTCTGTGATGAAAAAATCTCTATAGATGTGCCACATGATGTATTTTTGAATATCGTATCTCTTTTTGGATACCTATTTTTTTAATTGAGCACTTTTTTGGATGTTTTTAACCCCAATACACCACAGGTCAGCTTATAATTGTTTACAGAGACTCACAACCACTTTTTCTTCACAAAGCATTTGCTTCATGGCACATGGCTTACAAGGGTATGGATGGACATTAGGGGTGTGCCTGTGCTGGATCCCAGCAAGGCTTTAGTAGGCCCAGGCAGGTCCCCCCAGGATTTTGTGTGCCCCGTTAAAGTGCCCCTAACGTTGCCTTGCATGCAAGGGGGCATCACCTCAAGAAGGGATTTACACTCCACCCCAAAAAGTGTAAATCACTTTTCAACCTGATGTGTCCCCCTTGCATACAGGTGGATGTTAGGGGGTGCACCAAAGCCTAGCCAAGACAGGTCTGGCTTTGTATATTACATGCTCTCAGTTTGGAAGAAACTCAGAAACTTGAACTCAGCCCAACTTTACTCGGCTGGGATTTGGTGCACCCCCTTAAAATGCCTCTAACATCTCTGCTGCATCTAAAGGGGACATATCAGCTTGAAAAGTAATTTACACTTTTTGAGGGTGGGTGAAAATCACTTCTTGATGTGATGTGTTCCCCTGCATGCAAGGGGCACGGTAGAGGCACTTTAAAGGGTTGCACCAAATTCTAAGGGAAGTTTACTCTGTGGGCCTAGTGCTAGGTAAATGCATATATAAATTAATATAAATGATGGGTAGTTTGGATTGGTGATGCTATCATTTGGCGAGATCCCTAAAGTCTGCTCCGGATTTGGTAGGACAACTTGCAGAGTGCCTAAAATAAGAATAACATTAGGGCCAAAACATCAGTGCCAAAAAGTGAAAAGCATCCCCAAAAAAAGTGTATATCACTTTTTTGGAGCTGATATGTCTGCCCTAATGTCATTCTTACTTTAGGCACTCTGCAAGTTGTCCTACCAACTCCCACCCGCCTAAAGTCATACTAAGGTAAGAATGGCATTAGGGGCCGACTATTATTCTCACCTTAGGCTGACCTTAGGTGGTTTCACCAAATCCTTAGGGTCCCTACAAGGAGGCTGGATTTGGTAGGACTAACTAAAGTCACCTTAAGGTAGGACTGACATGGGCCAACACATCAGCGTCGAAAAAAGTGACTTACACTTTTTGGAGCTGATGTATGTTAGTCCTACCTTAGGGTGACTATAGTTAGTCCTACCAAATCCTCAGGGCCCTACAAGGGTCTACCACACGCACAGATGGAAGAAAATGTTCTGTGATAAAAATCCCTCTGTAGTGTACATGGTGAATTATAAACAGACATGTTGCTTTTGGGGGTAAAAGGGTCTAAAAAAGTGTTCAGTTGAAAGGTAGGTCTCAATAAAAGCATCAAATTCAAAAACACCATGTGTCAAGCAATGGCATGCCTTTAGAGGCCTGTCTCAAAACAGAGAGGATCCTCTACAGTTGTTAAAGTACATTTACAGGTAACAAGTTTCATTACAAAAATTTAAAACTCCTGCCCCAATTTAGTTGTAGCTTTAAATTATTTGTATACAAGTAGTGTTTCGGGAACATCATCACACACGATCCCCAACATACATCTATATTCTCTTACTGTCTCCCAAGGATTTATAGCATATACCCCTAAAATCCATTCCCTTTCCAAGTTCTAATGAAGTAGCCACTCCCCACTAGAAAACAAAAACATCAAACGATATGCGCGTGAGACGCTTCATAACCGTCCGATCGAAACAGGGCAACATATCAGATTTGAAGAGAACATAATCAATTGCAGAGAGCAGGACACTGGCATGTACATATCTGCACTGTGACACACCCATGTGGACATGGCAGACTTGATTATTTTTATTGGACAGAACACCAGATGACTTTCTTCTAAAAGTAATGGGTGCTTGACTAATAACACATGGCCGACACACACACTTTGAATGAGAGGCCTTTTTAAGGGCGATGCCCACGCTAGTGACAAATGAAGGTAACCAGGGCAATGGTCCCCATTAAATCTCCTTGTTACTCATTCTTCCGAAACAAAGCCCTCAAGGTTCAACTAAAATAACCATAATAACTGATGGTTTTATTTATTTATTTTGCATTAAGGATGGATTCTTTTGAAAGAAGAAAAGGTATAATTTGAATAATATCAATTTATCAGAGAAATTTGACTGAGTTGATTCAGCGAAGTTAAAACTGGTTTGAATTGATATGATGAATAATTCATAAGTTATATTTTATGTAAAATAAGCTGGGGACCTTGGAGTCCAAACATTTGGAAATTTTCTGATTCATAATTGGATCAGACAGGCTTATAGGGTATTTGGTAACCTTCCAAAGAATGCTGTCAGACAAAGAGAGAGAGAGAGAGAGAGAGAAGAGGTTATCAAACAAACACGTATAGCCTGTTTGACAGTCACCTGAAATGTAATCATTTTATTTGAGTTTTCCAAGGCATTTATAGTCACGAGGTGATGATTTGTAATGAACTAATTCAAATTTATAATGATTTATTAACTACAATTAGAAATGAAGTTATTTCAGGTTTTTCTGTAAAATGAAATGATTAATGTTATCAGACACAAATCAATGCAAATATGAATGGTTTCATTGCAAAACCTTCCCATTGTGCTTACAAAAGCCTAGGAAACTCAAATGAACTTATTGCATTACATGTGGCTGCCAAACGCAGCCTTTGTTGTTACCTTTAATGAAATCATTTCATTTTAAATGTCATGGGCATTTGAAGCCATAATGTGATGGATCAAAATGGAATCATTTGAATTCATATTGATTTGTTCATTAAAATTAAGAATTAAGTCATCTTACATTTTTTATAAAACGAAATGATTAATGTCATCATTCACATTTTGGTAATGGACGGAAATCAATCTATTTTGGTTGGGGTTTATATGCACTCAGGTATTATAGAAAATCAAAATAAAATGATTTCATTCCAAGTGATAACCAACGGCAGTGTAAGTGTGCAACATAGGTATATCTTGAAAATCCAACTCCCACTACCCATAAGAATAAAAGAATCTAGGTGGAGTTCTACCATAAAGAAGTGCAAGAATTGTCTCATTATCTTTGGACTCTAAACAAATAATCAACATTTAACCTAACCAAAATTACTAAATGCCAATCATAAACTCATGTGAGTTCTGATCATTGGGATCAAAACACAACCTGGTTCTATGGTAAGTAAATTCAATTTGAAACAATTAAGTATGGCCCTTAAAATGATTTAGTAATATAAACTACTACAAAATTCTGCATTTAATAATGTATAAAGGAATTGACTAGATAGAGTAGACCAAGTTACAGATTGAGTTGTCGATTTTTATAATAATTAATCATGATTAAAAGCATAAAATATCATTGCCTTTTTTTGTGAATAAAATATCATTGCTTGATGGTTTAACAAAATGGTTTCTTTACTCCTTGAGCCACCTGACCTTTTTTTTCCTACGGAATTGTGCTAGAGGGGATACATGCCAAATACAAAATAGAATGAAGTTTTAATGATAAAAAGAAAAAAGTTCGATGGTCCATAATCAATCTTCTCTCTAGGATATATGATCTTTCCTTCACTCAAAATGTTTGGAGGGAATGCATGCAAGATGGAAGGTCGGGTAAACTTTTAATTCGGGAAATGGTTTCGGCCACACAATCGAATTTTTGGAATTATTTTCCCCCAATTTTATTTTATCCATGCTTGGACATAATTGATCTTCTTTGCATAGACAGATAGAATGCTAAGAGGGGTAGTTTAAAACTTGGGGTATTTTATATTTATTAGAAAAATTATTTTATATGTAGTTTAAAACTTGGGGTATTTTATATTTATTAGAAAAATTCTTAATATATAAAAGTCACAAACCTTTCTTGTATTTAATAGAAAAATTCTTAGTATAAAAAAGAAAAATTAACATGATGGTTTATTGGGATGCCAATGTGTTTGTTTGTTTGTTTGTTTTTAATATTAATTGTGCATTAACAAGTGTCATGCCACTTGCTATTATTCTCTTAGTTATCTCTACATTCTTCCTTTCTTTCTAATTTTTAATTTATTATTCTTTCCCTTTTGGGGGAAAAGGTACCACACCTTGTAGTCTTGTACTAAATGAGAGATACATATAAGGTTGACGTGCATTCAAGACAAAGGATGAAATGCTAACTGTAGGGAGACCCAAAGGAATGCATACTCTCTCAAATTTGGGGTAAACATAAGTCAAAGAAACGTTGACAATAATGAGACGAGAGGGGCTTTGGAGTACATAGTATTTCACAAAAATGTGTATAATTTTGTAAGAGACTAGATTGTCTATGCTATTTGATGTAACTTTTATTTTTGGAACAACGTTTAAAGACACAATTACTAAACTCGACCCAGACATCGAATTGAAGAAGAGGTAGGCAAAGCCAAATTATATTCAATTGGGAATAGGACCATGTCGAACCAATAAAAGAAGGGTTATCCATTCATTACAAAAGTTATAGGGCGGCCACGTAGCTTTGGCTGAAGCTCCTCTTCCTCTATTGCTGGGTTGGGAATTCCTCTCTCTCTCTCTCTGAATCCTTAACACTCTTCCCTCTCTCCCTCTAGAGAGAGATGAGAAACAAGTCCAGTGTTTCTTTGGTTATGTGTGTCCCAAAGAGAGATAAGAACGAGGAACTACTGATCCCCTCCCCCCAAAAAAAAGTGCATGGCTCCCACCCTAACTGTTTCTTGCAGCAAAAATTCGGTGTAAATAACCCTGTCGCAGGTGATACGAACCCGAATCCCCTTCTTACTTAATAGCTTCTCTTGGTGCAGGATGAGCAGCAGTCAAGTGGGCCTAGCGGCGAGAAGAAAATAGAAAAAGAGAATCAATAATAAAAAGTTATAAAAAAAAAAGAAGAATCAGAAGAAAGTTTGGTCAATCAGAACCCATTTATGAAGTCCAGTCACCATATCTCAATGTCTTTCTAATTAACAAATTTTTGAGTAAATTAGACGTCAAGACGCCCAGACATGGAGGCCCATTGATTTATGGTGACTGAAAAGTTAACTTAGTTCAATAACCTAATTGAAACTATTTGGCTTGAGCAACACCTCACTCAGAAAGGACAGAATGATTTCAAGGGGCGTTTTATCAGAATAGTATTTTGGGTATTATCTGACCCGACCAGATACATTTTTACAAATAATCCCAACTAAATTCATGGTTAATTTTCTAGGTTTAGGTTGGCAGTGACAACCTGCTGAATATTTGGGTCAGGCCTGTGTTAAAGCATTTTATGACCGGACCCATTGGCACTCCTAATAATGGTCCCCTAGAGATCGAATCCTCCCCACCGCGTTCTGCAATTGACTGTGTTTCTTGTGTCTACGGTGTGGGTCGAGATGTAATCAGCTGCAGCAAATTTGCTGTAGCTTTTAAGTAGCACAGCAAAAAAAGATGGGTATTTTATCTTTTAACATGGGTTGTTTTGTCTTTTAACATGGGGTTTTTGTCTTTTTGTGTTCTTTTTGGTCATGCTACTTAAAAGCTACAGCAACATTTGCTGCAGCTGATCATTTAGCGTGTGGGTCCTGTATGTCACAGTAGACTTGAGTGACCCAAAAAAAAAAAAAAACACCTGGTCCCATTATTGATGTGGGTATTTATTCATATTGTCATCTTAACATTCATGAAGAGGTGCTCTTAACAAGTAATGGTGGGCTTACTAATTGACATCCTAGTATCTTTGCCAAACTCATGATACACATATGGATGATTGCAGGTTATATATTACAGGATGAAACAATTGATAATGTGGATGATTGTAGCCATCCAATTATGATCCAATATCTTCCATTCTTTGTTACATATTGTTCCTACTATTAGTTTTCCTTTAAAGGCATTAGTTGGATCGTTATTCTGTAAAAGGTTTTGTTTTTTGGTAATATGTAAAAGGTTTTGTTGAGTAGGGTATATATTGGATGATTATGATCAACAATTTGCATCAATTTTTGGCTTAGTCGATCTCCTAGGTAGAAAAGAAGCAACCAATGGACCTTGAAGAATTCCCTCTTCATCATTTCATGTGGTGTTATTTGCATTGTTAACTCCCGCTTACAAGATGCACACGTATGTATCTTTATAAGGGATTTTTTTTGGTCATTATAGCAATTACAAACTAATGCACTATCCATTACTAAAGCAGATTTCCTGTAGGCCTTTTATTGTAGTCAGACTGTAGCACAGCACAGGGGTGTGGGGTGACACGTCGGTGGTAAAAGTGAAAAACACTCAGCAGTAATTCAGTTTTTGTGATGATTCACTTTTTCAGATGTGCCACCCGACGCCCCTGGTGCTATAGTCTGACTACAGTAAAAAGGCTACAGAAAATCCGCTTTAATCCATTACATTTCCTTGCAATTTTAGATCGAACCCACAAATCAGTCCTCTCAAATTTTGGGTTGGCTAATATCAATATGGTTTAAATTGGGTTTACTTCTAATTTATGTAGTTTTCAACCCAACCAGCATTTCTACATAGACAAGAGGAGTCGTCCCACCATTACTAGTGGTTGAGAGAGAGAAGTAGATGGTGCAGATTGGACCCACGAGCCTAACGATTCCCTGAGCTGCTGTTTCATGAAACTAGATCTGAAAAAATCAGCTGATTACTGAATAACAGTCATTGGATCTAAGCTTTTTTCATCAGCTCCTTAATCCAAAACTTGGGCAGTGGAAAGGTTGAATAGAAATAGAACTGAGTTAAAGGGCCATTTCATATTAGTGTATTGATCATGTTGGCATAATAGAAACAACCTTGTTATTCCACTTGATAAAATATGAGCCAAACCACTCATGATCAATGCAACCATTAATAACTCAACAACAAAGAAATCAACAAACACATATACAAGAAGAATATTTAATGTGGTTTGCCTCTTTAATCTTGTCAGCACCAGCACCCAAATTTCTGATGCCCACAAGCTTATATCCACTGTTATCCATTCTTCATTATAAACTAGAAAAATATAAGTTTTAATAAAATGGATTTTCCCTCTTCTTATCACAATCCCAACTCTTAAAGAAATCTGAGAAATTGTTACACCCACAACTCTCTTTTAAGTAATAAGAACACCCTTTTGACAGTCTCTCAAAACCCGAGAATGTCCCTGCTTTCTCACTTTGAGGAAACCATTAGAGTTTTTACCTTTATTTCATACAAGAAAAATACATCAGGAAATAAAAGTCAAACCTTAGTGAAACAAGACATAAACACAATGTATTTATCCCTATGAAAATTTGTACCCAAGCAATCATGACAAGGGTAAAAACTTTTCAAATCATATTGTTTAAAACAAGGTTCATCAACTCGAATATAGCTTAAGAGTCAACTCGACTCAAGTCACCAAGTCAACTTGGGGAGTCACACAACTTTTTGTTTTTATTTTTATAAAATATAAAAGAAATTAAAAAGTTATAAATATTTTAAGGAGTTATCCACTAAGACGTTTACAAGTTATAGCTTTGGATTGGAGAGGGAGCCATGCTACTATAGCCTAGAGGCCATGGACTTAAAGGACTAAATTGCCTTTTGAGTAGAGTAGAGCTAGGAAGAAGTCAACCTATTGAAGATAATGAGATTTTAGAGCTAAAATTCCTTAAAAATATATAATTTTTTTTTTTTTGGAAGAACAAAAAATATGTAAAACTCGGCCAACTCACCTGAGTCAAGCCAAATCAGGCAATTGACTCAACCTCCCAAGTTGACTGTTTAACTCGACTTCCAGTGCTTGGGAGTTGATTCAACTCGGGGAGTCGGCAAACCATGGATAAAAAACGTAAAATCATATCAATTCTTACTGTAATTTGTACACCCACTTTAATCGATAAATTACCACTCAATGTGTTTTCGCAAAGCATGGTTTTGGAGCAGGTATCTTAAAGCCGATGATTTGTTCTGGGAATAGAGGTGTTAAATTTGATTATGTTATCTGTCTTCAAATGGATATAGTTCATTGGAAGCATATATCTTGGTTCCAATGCCATGCAATCCGTAGATAATTTTGGAATGGTCAGAACTCGCGACGTGTCTCATAAGGATCAGAACCCACCACTAAATGGGTGGTCTGACCTCATAGATTGCCAATGCCTAAACAACATGATCATATGTTTTTTAATATCTTATTTAATGCATTCTATTTTGATATCATTTTGGAATTTCAATGGTTTTTTCTTCCACCCTTCAACATCAGTTTTTCAATCTAATTTTTAGCCTAGTTGATTCATCGTTTTGAGAACTGGGCTAGATAGTGAACTGGTGAGGTGACTAATTCTAGTTAAATCGGATTTAAACCTCAGTTTGCACAATTTGACTGTGATTCACTAAACATCATTAAAAATATATGACACCCAAACATTTATAATAAATAATCATAAAAATAGCAATGATGGAATGTACAGTTTGCTTATTTTATTGAATCACATAATTTTTTACACTCTGCCATTACTTCTGGAGAGGAACATTTAGATATGGATAATTGTTGTTCTCCATTTCATATTTGTAACAATGTAGTTTGCCCAATAGTTGCATTAGAAACCAACATGTATTTTGCTCCTATAATAATAATAATAAATCCAAGAATCAATACCTCATTTCCATCCAAAAGCGTCTTAAGTTTCTCATTTATAAAAAAAAATCTCATTATTGATTCATTCTTCATCGAACCCTATGGAGTGATCTAGCAATGATGGAATGTATACTTTGTTTATTGAATTCATGAAATTTTACATCGTGCCATCTCTTTCGGAGATGAACATTCGCGGGGGAGTCATTATCTCTAAGGACAAAGATTGAAAAACAAAATTATAAATGATGTCAAAAAGTGAATAACATCCCCCAAAAAAGTGTATATCACTTTTCTACATTGATGTGTCAGCCTGAGTGTCATTCCAACTTTAGCCACTCTCTAAGTTGTCCTACCGAATCCAAGCCCTTTCATGGTAGGTTGAAGTCATGAGCAAGCAAGGATAGTTCAAATCATAAATGGTTTTAATATTATATCTAGGTCATATGGGAGCTAATAATATAAACAAGAAAATGAAATATATTGGGCCAACGGGTATAATTGCCTAGGTACCTATAATAAACCATCTGTCACATGTCCTTAAAATTAAAATCCATAGTGGTATGAGCTCCAACTCCCATGGAAGATATTAACTCATAATTTTGAAACTCAGATGAAATCAACGGTGTAATGGGTCACACCCTGGTGGTAAAGTGGTAGCGGGTCCAAGCGGTCTGGTCCTACCAAGAAAAATCTATTATAGGAGTTACAGGTAATTTATTATTATTATTATTTTTGGTGTTTATTGGCCTGACCCGTTTCAGACCCGACCCAACTGGATGATACAATTACAGCTCATATTACGCCAAACTCCCACACTATAGGTACTAACACCTTGGGTTGAGTTCGCATCACATGTGACAGAGTCCATGAGCCAAAATTTTCTGGCGTGAGAGAAGGGGTGGGCCCATGCACTTTTTGAAGGGCAAAGGATGGTGGGTCCCACCAAAAGTGCATGGCTCCACCCCACTCTCACGCCCTAAAAATTCAGCTCATTTATTCCCGTCCCAGGTGATACTGCCCCCCTTGAGTCAGTCAAAATGTCAGTACGGCACAGGGGGTCGACATATCATCCTTGAAAAATGAAAAGCATCCCCAAAAAATGAATCACTTTTTCGGCGGTATGTGTCAGCCCCTAATGTCATACTGACCTAATTGCACAGGGGCGGTCCTACCAAATCCCAGCCGCTGGAAACTGGATTCATTTTTTACCTAAATAGGGAGCACCTAACCTATAACTGTGTGCCACCAGGACCTTTCTTTTTCCGAGTTAACAAAAATCCAACGTATTTGACTACACATTCAGTCTTCCAAAACAATGGTGTCCCGTTCCGAGACGCAAATTTTTTTTTTCATGACAGAACTCGCTTTTCCAGTCTGACTGTTCAACTTCACACTTAAAACAAGGGAAACATAATTTGTCAGGAGGAATTCTTTTGATAACCCAAGCAACAAAGGCGTTTTTATAAGAACTATTTTGTTATTTAAACGAAAACAAAAATCAGTCAAAATGTCCACAAAAACAGAATCTTTGCTCAGATTATCAAGAAAGTGTCCTTAATAACCTTATCCTACTATTTGACATATAAATGCACTTATTCCTATCTGACCGTACTTTAAGACCTATCTAATTTATTTATTTATTTTTTGGGTAGCGCCACATCAACCTGCAGGATTAGGTCTGAAATCCTCTGTGCCACACCCCCTGATGGGACACTCAGGAGGGGGAATCAAAAACCTCCAAAAAGTGAATTGATCCCCCCCCCCAGTGTCCTGTCAGGGGGTGGCGTAGATGATTTCAGCCCAATTAATTCACGGATACCAACCAGCTTAAAAAATGTAGCCGACGGTCAACTATTCGCAAGCCACAACACACAACAGCCTTTGTCCTTACCCCATATGCTCCTTTCCCTCCATATAATCCAAAAAGGATAGCTAGATTTGTCTTTAATTCTGAGAAATGAACATTATGGTTAACACATAAATCCCCCCCAAAAAGAAGAGGAAGAAAAAAGACGAAAAAAACAGAAACACCATGCTGTTTGGCCCATAAACAAAAACCCATTTTGTTCAGGATGGTTCAAACAGCTTTTCAACCCTGAATGGTTCAGATATGAATCGGTCAACTGACCAATAGTTCTGGTGGTTTGGTCTGGCTGGATACCCAAATAGGGTCAATGCAAATTGAAAACCACAGCCATATGTGGGATACATCCAAACAGGCCCTTACGACACTCCCCAAAAAATTGTATTTTTATTTTTATTTTTATGCAGGTCTACAAAAAGTCAAGTCAACTAATAATTTATCCATTGAGTGTATAAAAATTTCTCAGCCTAAAAACTGCAGACATTACCAGATATCCGTGGATTATATCAATTTTTGTCAGCACCACATGAATTGCCAGCTTTCTCTCCAATCCAACTCACATTTAAAATCCTCCACCAAAAATTGGAAAAATTAAACTCTTAAGTATTGAACTCATTATAACTGAAAGTCATGAAACCTGTCACTGACATTAAATCTACTCTAAACAACAGTCTCTCTCTCTCTCTCTCTCTCTCTCTCTCTCTCTCTCTCTCTCTCTCATTTTATTTTTATTATTATATTTTGAAAGTAAAGAAAATATTATTAATGAGGGGAGCAAGACAACCCTCAGCGAGCATTATAATGATTGGAGAAAAAACTTCCCTTTCCAAATTCTGGCCTTCCCATATTACAAGAGCTCCCTCCCATAGGAGCAAAGATCCCCATCCCACCCAAAGAGGAACAACAAAGAACCCAAAACCCAACCATGCATCCCCATTACAACCCAATAACCTGTTTCAAATAAGATGGTGTTACGGAGGCCTAGAAAATAGAAGTAACCATGGTATATGAAAACCCCAGTTGGGTTGATGTCTCTGGCTGAAGTCCGTAAAAGATTATTAAACAAATTTCATGCACCCACTATGCTTGACTTCTTTTTCTTTTCTTTTTTCTTCTTTAGAAATTTGAGTGTTTCATTACAACCTCTCAAATGTGAAAAAGAATATCCAATGCTTTTATAACAGAGGATTAAAGATATACTAGAATCAAGGTTTACAAGATGACAATGCATGATTCAACAATTACATTTCATAAATGGTCTATTGAATGAAAATAAATTAACAGCTCTGCACAGATCCTTTACAAAATTGAGGTTCATATTATCACTTCAAAAATGACATTGAGTTGCTGTTAAAATTCTAAAAAAATAAAAATAGTGGTTTTGCCCCCACCCCCTTCCTTTTACCTGTCATGTGATTAAGTTTGTCATGCCAGCTGTCCTTTGGTGTATAGGAAAACTCCTTTCTTGAGAGATTCCAAATCAAATATTTTTCCATCATGAAGCCACCATAACAGAAGCTCACCCCCCCAAAAAAAAAGTACCGAAAAGAAAATAATCAGGATATGAGGTGCAAATTTCTCATACCTTCCTTTGGTAACAGCATCCAAATAAACTGACTGGAAACAACCTTGTTTTCCAATCCTACTGGTGTCAGTCCTCCTTCCATTTGTTGACATACCTAAGGAATGCCACAGCCGGACTATCCCTTGGTGGAGCCCGGACCCGTGTTGACCGTCTGAGCACAGCCTCTTCCAATGCGATCTTTTGAGCAATATCCCGTGATCTCTTATGCAATGCCAAGCTGTGAAAATACAGATGGCATGAAATAGTAGGAAACAGTGATTAGATATTGATAGGAGGCATTAGATTATTTAATTAACATCTCCGTGAACAATTTCAACATTTTAAAGATGGAAACAGCATAGATAGAAAAAATTACATTAGAAATTATTTTGTTTTGGAAAAATGTGCCACAAACCATTTAAGAAACAAAATGCAATCGCATGGGTCTCCAAAAATTTCATACAATGACATTAAATTGCCAGAGTAATATCACCTATAAACTAAAAGAATAAAATAAAATAGAGGGGGGGGGAATGAGGATATATCCACATCATTACTATTATTATTGTTGTTGTTGCTGTTATTATTATTATTATTATTATATTTGATGATGGAAAGGGGATGGGACTCACACATTCATGATTTTTCAAATAGGCAATTCAAGAAACCCTCTTATTAATACATATCCTATTAAAATAAACTCGTAAATAAACCAAATGCTGTTAAACAGAAAACATCTGTAAATTTGGCATAAAATTAACAACACTCAAAAAGGCAGCCAGGTTAATATCACCCTCTACATCATGTTTCTTCCCCATTTTCCTGTTTTGTTTTTCTTTTGGTGATGGGAAGTGGAGGAATTTGGATAGTCATGATATTCAAATAGGCAATTCATGATTCTAATTAATCAGACCAATAGACAGCCTATCAACGGAAGAATTGTGGTATAAAAGGAAACTTTCCAGTGTTTTTTTGCATAAAAATAACAGCATTCAAAATTTTAATCTCTGGACGACAGAAACCAGTTCAAAAACCATACTTGTAGGCACCCTATAGTAAATGAATCATCACAGGATAGAAATGGTTAAAATCTTCCTCCCAAATATGACCACTGAGTTCACATCATATTCAGGGTGATGGTTGGATGTCCCAGTAAAGACAACATATATTTCCTTCATCTACTATTAGAAGTGTATGCCAATAGATGATCTATACACACATAATGCCTAATGGTGAAATTTTGAAAATCTAACAAAGAAAGCATCCATTAGTTTGAGCTTCAATTAGAACAGTATAATTTATTACTATAAATAAATAAATCTTCACTGATTACCATAACTTAGCAAGGTTCTGATAAAAGAAAATGTAACATAGAAAAAAGAAAATGGATATGCTGGCTAAAAGATGAGACAAGTTTAGCCAAAGTGTGTGTACCAAAGAATTGGTTCTCAACGTCTTTAAAAAGAGATTAATCGAATCTTTCATCAAAAGATATCAGAGCCAGTCTCTTCCCTATTTATTCAAGAACAAATTTTCGAAACTCACCATATCCTATCATAGTATTTCTCCAGCTGTCTTTGAAGAGCCCTCTCTCTCTCCCCTTTACGATTCAGTGAACCCATCAATGCATCAAGCTGTTAAAAGATGGCAGGTTGAAATCACTAAAAAGATGAAGATGATACATATATTTTTATTCTTGTATTTGTGTATGCGGCACACAATATGATTACCTCTTCCTTGGCACAATAGTATCCCCACAGCATGGAATCAGAACTCTCAACAAAGATCCTCCCATCACGTCGGAAAAACCAATACCTGTTATAATTTCTGTCTTTCCCCAAGGGGTTGGTGCGTATAAATCGTTTTTCTATCTCCCGCTCAAGATGTTCTTTCTGTCATATGAACACAGTTAAATAGAGAGAGAGAGAGAGAGAGAGAGAGAGAGAGAGAGAGAGAGAGAGAGAGAGGTGGAGAGATAATGAGAAAGATATGTCTCACCCTCTGCTCTTTATTTTTCTTCTCCTGAGCTTCTTTATCTTTCCTTTGTTGCAGTTCTTTTCTATATTCCTCCATCTTAGATGAATCTATGACATTCTCTGCAGTTCCCTTCACATTCATCTTCTGCTTCTTTGTGAATTTCGTCGATGCCATGTTAACCTGATCGCTCTCCCTGCAGAAAAATCAAAGCCATTGTTTAATTGCAATCTGTCTTTTTGGAACTCCAAACCATGTGCAACTCAAAACCAGTATAGTTTTGGTTAAGAAAGAAGAATTTCATACCTATTCTCCAAAGCATCATCCCCTTTCTTCCCATCTCTTTCCTCTAAAACATCTCCAATTGGTCCATTGTTATAATCATTCTCAGTTATGTGCAAGTTGCCTCCCCCATTCTCCAGACTATGTCCCTGTATTACTTCTTTGGTGTCAGAATCTGCCTTCAGAAGTTCCTTCTTTTCTCTCCACTTTCTAGCTTCCTCCAATGCCTCTCCCCTTTTTGTGGCTGCAAGTGCCTGTTGTTGTTCAATATACTCATCCAACTGCTCCCTAATAGCATCAGTTGCAAGGGCCTGAGTAACCAGTTCCCGGAAGATGCCCAATTTAACACGAGTATCTAAAAGACCATAGTGACCCCGTTTTATTGTTCCTATATGAGTGGATATTTCAAGTCTATCTTCCATCTCTAAAAAATCACACAAATACTCTGTCCAATTCATCAGCGTAATCTGAAATGAGAAGGAACATCCAACAATAACCATAACAAGCAATATACAAGGGAAGATGTTCATTGAATCAAAGTATATATATATATATATATTCTAGCTGGATTCTCTACCTTTGGTTTCCGCTTTTTTTTCTTTATAGATGTGAAATACTCGCCTTTGTCTTTTATAATCAAACGAAGAAGTGCCGAATGTGATTCCACTATGAGAATAAGATTGCTTTCCTTGTGGCAAATTGCATTTTCAAAATCTTCAAGGGAGAATGGCCACAAGTGCAACAACCTGCTAAATGAAGAGCAAAAATCCCAAACCATCAGAAGATCCCCAACACAATCGATTGGAACACCAAAATCCCTTGATGGCGAAGGGCGATCAGTGAAAACTGGATCATCAGCTCCAGGCAGCACTGAAAGATCATCTATTGGGTATTTAATGGGTTCCTCCTTTGGTTTTTCATGTTCTGCACATTCAGATGGAAAAATATACAAGCATAGTCAAATGAGGATTCCTTGGAACAAACTTGAAATCCTGAAAATTCCTAAACAATTTAAAATGCATAAAGAACTCTGCAATCAAGATAATATGAGGTGTAATGACAGATAAAACTATATATTCCCAGTGTCAATGACAAGTGTCCATTAAACATGATGATTCATCATAGGTATTTCTCTTCCAGAAATTAACAAAATAATTAAGTTCAGGGCTATACTACCATCCTTTATCACGTACGCTGGTACACAGAATAACTTAATAACGGAAATGGGGCAGGAATGATAGAAGACAAAGATCTAAAGGAAGAAAATGTAGATGTACAAGTGGTAAGATAATATCAGATAGTTAACATAATTAGTGCATAAGCACCTCAAAGTAGGAATACATGAAACTATTTAGGAACAATTTTAAGAAAACACGAATAATGAAAAAATTTGGCACTTTCCTTCAATCAAGCATTCTTAATTCAAGGAATGTTTGAGAGACGGGAAATCTTTATAGAAGGTGACTTGAATGAGCATGTAGAGAAAGCCAGTGGAGAATACAAGAGAGTTCATAGAGAATTCGAACTTTGAGAAAAAAAGGAGGCGAGAGTTGCAATCTTAGAATTTGTAATGGCATTATAGCAAACACATTATTCAAAAAGAGAGTAACATTTGGTGACTTTAATAGTGGATCAAATATAAGCCAAACAAACTTTTTTTTTAATTGGGATGATAGAATGCTCAATCTACAAGGACTACAACGTTATCCTAGGAGAGACTAACTGTTGAAGTATATTAATTTGTGTATCTCCTAACAGTGTAAGGTTTTGGGAGGGTTGGTTAATTTACTGTCAACACTAACCACGCAACAGAAGCTAGTGGTTTTTTATGTATTCATAAGTT